>JABASD010000795.1:0-57765 GCA_019776165.1 Pogonognathellus flavescens | reverse complement strand
TTTGTAAGGGTCAGAGTTAAAAATGTCGACTTCAAATTTTTGTCAAATAGGCGCAGGGAACAGAGGGATCGGTTCATTACTCAGCTTATGGTTTATCTATGAAATAGGCGCAGTTATCGGAATCTGTGGGAGAGGACTTGACCCCGTTGAGCTCATACGTAGATACGCCCTTGCTGCCTTAACATTTTACGGGTCTTTTTTTCAAATATTAAACTTGTCTTTTTAGAAATCAAATAAACCTAAAAATTATAATTATGGGAGTATAAAATTTTACACGTGTAAATAAACAAATTTTCAATGCACTGTAACAGCTTCTTTATTTTATTTTAGGTTCAGAAATTACCCACCGGAACTGGTTCTTGTAATTCAGATAGATATTCCATCCATTTTCTTTGAGAATCAATTCTATCATTTCTCAGAGAATAATCACGATTTTCACTATGCCACAAGGAGAATGGAAAATTTTTAATGATTTCTATTGGAGTTCGATTTGTAAAGTGTGAACTTTGAACAATGGTGTCAATACTTATAAGTTGCCTTTTCTGCAAGAGATTTTGGTAATAAAGGTCTCTAAGATGGCTACTATCCCTATAGTTTACTTTACCAAAAATCCATATAACACCAATTATGGAAAGTCCCGACATTAGGGGAAGAATACACATCATGATTTTCTTCATATCGTACTCACTGTTTTATGCGAAGAACTATACATGCATAAAATTTAATTACCTACGACCTACACTGTATCAATTTTTTAAATCCCATTTAGGAAAACTTCCTATCAAATTAACTCAAAAATGGAATGATTAACACTGGACAATTTTTTATTTGATTAGCAAGTAACAAGCAACGAACGAAGTGTATAAATGCTACTGCACATGCTACAATGAAGGTAGACGATTTCCTGAGAAAAGTACATTTCACTCCACACAGTTTTCTAGACGTAACTATTCACAGGGAAAGAATATTTATTGTGGAATTCGAACTCGAACCGTGATGATGAATATTCTTGTCTTCGTAAAGCCTTATTATACTGAATAAAAAATATGTCAGTTGCAAAGTGTATGTACCTCACGGCAATCAGTGCAGTAGTGGTAGTACAATGCAATGTTCGGAAATTATTTGCCTGTGTATCAACAATATAAATATTTGCTTAAGTCCATGTTTCCTAAATGAGTTTGATAACGCATATATTTGTAAGTAGTACTGAGAAATCCTGCCTATACATATTTAACGCTAATATTGCGACAGGTGTATTCATATCTAGGATTATGAAGTACATTAATATATACCGATATTATATCATCTGCCAAATAAAAAGGAATGAGCTCAGCTACAAAATATCAGTATCAACGAATAAATATTGCAAAGGTGTATGAAGTTGAAATTGACGTTGTCTATTAAGCAGCGGAAGCTACATCATAGGAACGTTGTAAATTGAATATCTGTCACAGTGATACATCAAGAACGAATTCATGTAATTGGTTAAAGTTTGGTTTGCGTGTTCTTTATTGGGTCACAAGAAAGCTGAAGTTTAAAAATGAGGTCAATCAGTTGCATTATTTAAGGAACAGAAGCAATTTTATAGGGGTTGTAGGAATGTTTTGTCTTCTTCCGATACTTTTTTCATTCGTTTAATATGGTTGAATTGTTTACACAAGACAATCACTGTGGGAGGGGTTGCGGGGTTAGTTTACAGTTTTTACAATTTACAGAATATTCTAGTAAAGAATAATTAAAGATACAACTAACATTTTGAAATTGAAGGTAAGAACTTACATGCAACATGTTCACTGTGGGTACTGCAAATTATTATGTGAGTTTGTCTATTGAGACCAGTACCAAACATTACGTGCTAAACAATGATTTTCATTTTCCCAAGTTGAATTAATTCGCCACATCGGCTTAGGATAAAAATCTGAGTAAATCATCATTGCACATACTCTGCAGAAAAAGTCACTTCTTGTGTCAATGAATTGTCCAGTTCCTTTCCATTTAAAATACTCGTTATACAATTCATCGTTGTTATTCAGTTTGATTAAATAGTCTGCTAAATCTTTCGGGGACTTGAAATCTTCCACGTGAATATAAGAGTGATGTGGGGCAAGGTATTTATAGTCATCTGGATGGGCCCCCATTACAATAGGCACAATATCATTTCTGTAAAAGAGAGCAAATAAACAATTTTTAATATCAATTTATATTTAAAAAACAAATTTGCAAGACTGGAAGCATTTAGTGTATATGTATTTAATATTTTAGAACAACTACGGTCATATTCTATGGAATGCAACAGGCTATGCAGGGTTCTAGTTCTAAATAGATAACCTCAATGGCATAGCCAGGAGTTTACTTTGGGGAGCACGTCTTAAAAATTGACTTTTAGGGGGGCACAACAGCAAAGGGGCTAATTTGCGGCGTACGACTGCAAATAACCTCTTTTCTGACATTTGAGGGGTAGCCTCAATGACACCCTTCTAGGTACGCTCTTGGCTAACCTTCATGTAATTCAGAATAAAGAAAGGAAAGAACTAAAGAATTTAGAAATCTATATTACCATTGAAGAATAAAATTGTTGTACCAGAGTAGAATTAATTGTGTGCAAGCATAGATCTACAGAATGTTAATATTAAATGTACTTACTGCAATGCATTTGAGAATAATTTTTCAGTGATGTAATCCCTGCAATTGGCATTTTCAAACGCTAAATAAAATTTGTACTCTTTTTTCAGCATTTCAAAACAATTATCACAGCGAAGCTTTTTAGGAGAACATCTGCCATAAATATCTACTTGTATATATTCGTTGAGCTTTTCAGCATAGTGCAGTCTTCCGTTCTGGTCCCTACAATTAGAAATGAGCATTGCCACCATTTTCGTTTTACCTTTGGCATAATTCTTTTGTGATTCTGAAACTGAAAATATATAAAATGTCACTTATTTTTTGCAATTACGCTTAGAATCAATGACGCATCTATACATCGGCACCACGGGCACATGCCCCTCTCAAATGTCGTAGAATGGGTTATTTCCGGCCTTAAACCGCAAATAATCCCTTTCGCCCTCGGATACCTGGTGCCACCTCCAGATTTGAAATCTGGATACGCCATTGTCTAGAAACTATCATTTATAAAAACAATGTATCGTGTACACATTATACAGAAATAAATCAAATGAAATATTTTACTATTAGATTTCAGATGACCATTAGCGACCCATTTTCCATACGGTAGTGATATATCCGCATTACTCCAATAAGATGCCAGTATTTTGTTGTTCATAAATAAATTCACTTTGAGAACATGTGGGGATATGGGGGATTCCAGGGTGAAATAAACGTGGGGTGGGGTGTATCTTCCTTCTGAGGCCAATTTCCATAATTCAGTCCCATATTTTTTTTCCATACTGTTAATTGCGTTACGGCCATGGACCGCACTGATTACAGCATCATATTCAGAGAATTTGGAAACTTCTAGCTTTAATTTTTTATCTTCGCTGTTTAGCCTGACGAAGTTGCATTTGTCATTTATTTTGTATTCAAGGGGACACAATTCTTCTTCGTTTTCTGGTTTTACATCATAGATTGCCTTTTGTTTAACGAATACAAGAATATTTTTTACCTGTAGAATAATACTATTTAAGATCATAATGAAATACATAAATAATTTCTTCTTTTTATTATACATCATTTACCTACCGGAACGTTCTCATGTAATTCAGATAGAAATTGCATCCATTTTCGTTGAGAATCAATTCTATCATCTCTCTTTGAATAATCAATATTTTCATTGTGCCACAAAGAGAATGGGAATTTTTTATTTATCTCCTCTATAGTTTCATTTGTAAAGTTACTAAAACTGTGATCTTCATTGTGCCACAAAGAGAATGGGAATTTTGTATTTATAACCTCTATAGCTTCACTTGTAAAGTTACTAAAACTGTGAAACTTATTATATATATCAAGTTGCCGAAGGGGGCTGTTTTCTCCCAAGTTTATTTTATCAAAGACGCATAAAGCAATAAGGGAAATTCCCGACAGTATGGCAAGTATTACGGTTTTTCTCATAGCTTTACGAATGTATTATTATTATCACATTCGTAATTTTAACTGCACTTAAGCCGGTGAAAAATGCTAAGTCGCTGATATGACTATGGACAAGTTTCAAAGTTTTAATTGCACTTTTGCTGTTTTTTAATGGATTCCGTCAGTTTGACTTTTTAAAGGTTTTCTTCACATGCAGCCTAAAACACAAGGAAGAGTAAACACTTTAAATTGTATTTAATTTCGAAGTTTTCAGAGTTCAGATAATTCTTTTTCACAAAAATAATTACGCAAACATTTTAACATTTTTAGCTTGTACTGGTACACAAGTGGCTTTAAAGACAAAACGGATTTATGTACAAATGCCACAACCACATCACAATAATAAATATGGCTGATTTGGATCCGTATTGAATATTCTCCCTTCTTCGTAGATTCAAGAATACGAGTCACATCTGTCAGTTGTAGTGTTGGCAAATAATAGTTCTTTCATGATATCTAGTAATCTTTAATCAGTGTTTTATTATTTGCAATTCTTTTTGCGTAAACATATACTTGCTTCCATCATATCTATATTATCTAGTTACATTGGTTGATAAATAACGCATGTATACAGATAAGTACAGATATCTAGAACTTTAATTTAATACAGCTTTAATAGATTACATCATTAATCATAATATCAGTATATAGCAGAGTCGGAAAGCTGCTGGAATAGTATCTAGTCTAGACCGAAGTTACTAAATTATTTTTTATGCTATATGTATTTAAACTAATTAGATTATCTTACTGGTTACATATTAAAAAAATTCGTACTGAATACCATGTTGTATATAAACTGTCGGTTTATTGTATAAACTATGTACATAGTAATTGTCAATTGTTAAAGCTTTTCACGGTATTTTACATATTACACTTACGAATTTACAGGCAATGTTTTGTAGTTGTAATTTTAGTGTTGCAATATTATAAGTAAAGTATAGCTGTATCTGTATGGTTCCGTCTTTATTCTTTACTTATCAAATGGTACATAGAATTCAGGGTAATAGAAGGTAGCATAGAATTAATTTATTAAAATACAGGATAGCGGCTTTATATCTGTAAGAGAATTTCGTTTAGTTCATTGATTGATTACTATTCATTACCATTCAGACAAAGGCCATCACAATTTTTATATAAGTTCATTTTATTTATTTTAACGAAATGTACCTATAGGTAGAATAGAAGAAATTAATTTCTATAAATGTCAACAACTCAACAGTAGCGTTTATATCATAATATTGCCTAATATTAATAATAATTAGTTCATTAAAACAGGCAGATAATAAGTAAAAATGATCATGCCATTTAAAGCCTAAAAGTTCATAATATGACATTAATTAAAGACTGCTGTTAAGTCACAATAACAGTAAATCATTAACGAGGAAATAAATAGTTAACGGAAACTCTAAAATTCATTTGTTAATTAGAATCGCAACAATAGACAAAAATATAAGAATGTAACTTTACAATAACAACACATTACAATTCTCTGCACATTGAACGGTCAATGATCTTGATTTGAGGTGTTTATACAATTATATTTAGTTTATGCTATAATTAAAGGTAGAAGATGAAGCGGATCTACCTGTAGTTAAATTTACTTGGTTCAAAGTACAAAATAATATGTACAGAAATATAAACACAAAAAACTGTCTGTACTACTACTACCTTACATCTATATACATACCTATACGTATAAGTGCAATAACAGCTAGAATTTTGTCGGAAATAATTGTATCAGACAGACATATCCTTTAGGAATACTAATAGGTATTTGTACATTGCATAACTTGAATTGAATTCTATGTATGTAGGTGCCACATACCTAGTAATTATAATTGCACTTGCATTCTACTGTCTTATTGTTAGAGATAAACATTATAGATAGTAGATACATCTCACGTTACAAATGATGAAAATCCTGTACTGCAAGGAATGAACTTCCGATGTAAACACGTTCCTACATATTATAGCATACCAAATATCAAAAATGATAGATATGCACTGTAGAAATAAATAATTGGTAAAATGTCTATCATTATTTCAATGCGCTTTCACTTGCAGTTGCAAATAAGTGGCAATGGCAATTCTACTTTTATTTTGGCAGTTGTCCTGGTATAGTTTACGCTAAGACATGTTATCAATTCCATCTAACTACCACCACGTACGGTCATCTCCTGCCCTGCAAGGATATATGTTATATTATGACATAATTATTACTTATTAATAACTATACCTTGTCATTATACAGATGAATTTTACTCTTACCAATAAGGAAACACAATGTGTAGGAAGATACTATAGGCTAGGTAGTTCTGTTCTTATGCATGAGTTTTTTACATTGATGTCGTACATTCAAACATTTTTATTTTCCGTCGAATTACCTGGAAATTAAAAAGGACGAAAGTGTCATTTTTATGGAATTTTATACACCACACTTTGCATTATCATTATTAATCTCATTAGGTACCTAGCACCTACTCTTACAGTAATGGGAACAAAAACAGCGAAATAACGGCTTGTTTTTTGCTAATCTTCTTTAATATGAAATTGTCAAATCTATCTGTATAATATAATGGCACAAATCATCACCTAGCGTGATGCAAATAAAAATGTCAAGACTTTTTGCACATTTCTTGTTGATTCTGACTGAGCATCCTCAACAATAAAATTTTAGCATGTTTTTTATAATTCTAAATTCTGTATTTTTTTTAAAATATTTACGTATTACGATATACCAACAGTAATCTCAACAATGACTAATTGAAATGATTAATGTGTGAATATAATGTAGCTCTTGATAAAGCGCTCATAGTTTTTATAATTACAGTATTGATCAGAATTAATTACAGATTAAGATGAAGTTGCATAATGCATTTCATACCCTGATAATGCTAATCAACAACTACCTATAGTGCCAGAATTAATTTCACTGGTGTATTGCAGTATTTAGGTTCAACATTATGTATTTAGGATGATGTTTCACGGTTGCAGGACGAAGCAAAAGATCTCATTCAATTTTAGGCGTTGTAATTAAAAATGTAAAGTAAAACTATAAAAATTTCAACACTTGTTGATTTGGATTGCTGCAATAGATACTGAATAAGCGAACAGTAGTTAAACTAACATTGACTTGGCTAAAAGTAGGCACTGACTGCAATAAAAGTGTTTAATACTGCTGCACGTAAATGTGAGGTAGATAATATTCAATTTAATGTTTCTAATGGACCTAATAACACAAACATCTAATTCGAAGTAGAACAGTTGCCTATTATCAATTTTTATCGTTTGTAGCTACACAGATAAAATTCTGTATAATCTGTAAAAAATCCGTACTTGTATGCATTAGCAGGAGGGAACTCTCTGAATCGAAGAAATGAAATTATCCACTAAAATTATAATATAATCCCTTAATTCGATAAATGTCGGTACATGCTACATTCTATAAAAATTACTACAATTGAAGACTTGATATTTTCATTTGAGACTTGTACCTATACCTTTTGCCGTCATTACCGCAGCTTTATGATTACGGAAATTATCTCTAACTACGCGTGCAAAGAAATACATAATCCACCCATCCGTGTAGCATTTACGCAATTTCAAAGTTCAAAAGTCATATATAGCAGTATATCTATGTTGTATGCACATGGCATGGTATAACACTAACAGTAAATGCATTTGTCAAGCCCCAAACGAAAAAACTACCTGCACAGTTGTACTACATAGTCAATATTCTTGCTTTTATGGTTTTTGTTTGAGTCAAGTCTAATTATTGTCAATATATAATGCCCAAACAAGCATAAAGTAGTTTACTACCACGATCTTTCTAGAAATTCATGTTTCTTACAGAGACACTTATGGAAAATAAATTTTCGTATACTTAGGAAAACACACAGCCATAATATTTGGAAAGAGTTTCCCTTAATTTATTCTTTATGGAGTGTAAATGGATTTGAGGATGTGTTGATCACAGTTCTTGAGTTTCTGCACTCATCCATATGGATTTTGCATTATGTTTGCAAAATTATGTCATAAACAAGTAAAGTGCATAAAGGTAGAGCCGGTACACTCCTATACTCCTATTCCGTAAGATATTAGGTTTGCCCAGGAACTAAGACATTAATTCATCACAGTAAAGTGAAATCCAAATTGCCTGTCAGATTAATAAAACAATTGCTGTGTTTTGTTGATCTTCAGTGTAGATACTCAAATCCAATTCGATTCCTCGTATTGTAATGTCTGTCAGTTTCATGCTACGCACGAGTACATTCTTTAAAATCATATTACACCTAAACAAGTCTTTTCTATCTACATGTACTCCCTGCCCTGCTATCAGGTAATAAATATACCTTAATAAATATGTACAATACTTATCGTAAACCAGAAATATGAAACAAATTTGTTTTCTCATTATTGGTATCTGTATAATGTAAAATGCTCTTTTACAGTCTTTCATACTGTGTATACATATAGATAGAGGTAATTGCGTCGACTACAATGACTAGAATGCATCCAGCATACAAATAATGTTTAACTAGAATCCAATACATGATTAATATTTACCGACAAAGGCATTTCATGTTGAACAAAGTTAAATTGCATGAAAACATGTGGGCAAGGTAAAAAGTTGCAGAATCAAAAACACCAATACCTAATTTCAATTTCCTACAAATTTATACGCATTCAAACACGTTTTTCGCAATTTTAATGAGAATTCGAACAGATACTTTACAAAAGTTAATTTTATGTCGTAGCTGCTGTGAGTTTATATGGGCTGAAGGAGTATCTACATATAGGCTCACCTGGATTCAATCCTCTCCCCCCAGATTTCGGAAAAAAGAAATTATTTGACAAATCATAATATTTTATGTGCTTATTATGTTCTAAGCCACATATTTACAAACCTTTCCAGCATCATTTGTTATTTCTAGGTATGAATCAGATTCAATGAAGAATACTGAATACAGATAAAGTGTTGGTAAAACTTGGATGTGTTAATTGTAATTAAACTATCATTTTATTTAGTTGAATAATTAAACACTTAATGATTCAAAATGCACTAAAATTAACTTGTCTATCACTTGTATTATGTCTAACTAATTTTATAGATTTGTTACATCAAAGAATTGTATTTAATTATGAATCTTTTACATAAAGAATGTGCAAAACATTATAACCCATCGTAGTAAAACAGCGAGGGTACTTGAAGGGCAAAAATGACATAAATGACAAAATGTAGCCTTATTTTAGACAAAATATTGCTACGTTTACAGATTTTGTTGAGACAGTAAGTTGTTAATTATTACCTGCTAGAACTATTTGCACATTTAACATTGCAGGGTATACAATTATGATTCCTATACTTATTTGTTGAGAGCGTGCTTTATATAAACAATAAATCGTCTTTAGTATTATTAGATCACTACTGTGAACAATAAGCTTATGTTGCTTTACTTCTCGCTGTAATTTTTTGGAAAAGGGGTTGTTAAAAACAATTACAATTAGTGGAGCATTGTTTCTGTACCTGTGCTCTGTATACATCTTATATGTCAAGCGTCCATTGTTGTGCTTTTATCTAATAAATTGTTTTTTTATAGAATGCGTATATTCCCAGAGAGCAGTCCTTAATGTAGCGTATTACGTCTTGCTCACACACTTCTCTTCTTCAACGAAGGAAAAAGAAAATCATGTCGCTGGTAATTATGTGTGAGCTTCTAATAAAACACTGCCATACCTACATTGGTCGTAATTATTCCCTGAAGAAAATTATGACATTAATTGTAAAGAAATTTAACAAGGGGATAAAAGTAGAAAAGATTCTCTTCTCGTGGTAAATAGTTTGTCCAAAGGCAATAACTTCACTTTTATTTTATGGTCTGTCATCCTGTTCTGTTTTTACTGTAATTCTCTGATAACAAGAGGTAGTAACTTCCATTTCCTCCACTCATTCGCTATTACACTTCATGTCAAGCTTCTTATTATTTACTAGACGTATAGAGTCTATAGGTACGCACACTACAATAATACTAATAACCCCGCTCTGTGTACAATAAAATCGTTATCCACTAGTACTGCTGGTAATAATTAAGCCATAAAAATTTTGCGGATGCTTATCTCGTTTTTAACAATTCATTCACGTAATTTTCACAATTTGTATTGTACACAGGTACTCGCTTGCTTATGTAACGTCCATTGCCTGTACCTACGCAATATAAATTATGATGTATTTTATAAAATATTTTTGTATGTTACAGTAGTCGCATGTGAACATTTCCTTGCCCATCCTTAGTTTACTTTTTACACGCAGGTACCTTAAGTCTACTTACCATACTAAATAGTTGACGATAACGATGATGAAAGGATAAGTGATTATTGTGATTTCCAACGTGAATTTTAAAATACGTGAATTTACATACAACTGGAAATTACCTACTACGTAGTTCATGTCTGGAGGCAAAGGAAATACTACTAAGGAGCCTGTGTCCTGTGTATTATTCAGAATGTAACACTTTTGTTAAGAATTATGTGGTAATAGTAATAGAAAACAATAAACAACTTTTCTCATTTGCTGAGTGCACCCATTTA
The DNA here is from genome assembly GCA_019776165.1 of Pogonognathellus flavescens. Classification (NCBI taxonomy): domain Eukaryota; kingdom Metazoa; phylum Arthropoda; class Collembola; order Entomobryomorpha; family Tomoceridae; genus Pogonognathellus; species Pogonognathellus flavescens. The sequence continues at coordinate 47,094 of JABASD010000795.1, read as the reverse complement.
CGCTTCCATAATATTAAATTATTGTTTACACGCATTAGCAAGTAGGTAGGTATTGTAATAATATATGAAAAATGAGAAAATAGGAACACACTTGAGACATCTATAAAGAAAACAATTACAAGACTATTTAACATAAACTAATGTAATCAATTCCATCTTCCTTCAACCGTAAATGTCACCTTCTCGGTAGTAGCAACGTTGTTTAAATTATGAGTTTGTCAACCACAAGAGGAGCAGTCGTAATTCTCAAGTTTCAGTCCATATTCTACAATCCACACTCAACCTACCTACTACCTTCATTCCATTCTAGTGGCTCCATTCCACACACTCCACTGATTTGGTATAAACCTGTTTATTTTTCGGCAATGTTAAAAGATAACATCAGGTAAATGGCTTTTCTCAACGTGTGACATTACGAAATGTACACAGGATATTGTAACTCACTCGTCAGATCTTGAATGAGATTATATACTGTGCTTGGAAAATCCAAAGTATAAATTGTACTTTATCTGTAAATGTAAATCACACATACTATGTCAGTAAGATAAGTAGTTGAAAAGGACGTATATAATACGTAGGTATGCTTTACCAAAATGAGATCGATTCTGAAAAGATTATAAGGAAGTGACACAATCCCTCTCATGACAATCAATAAATCTACATTAAAAATTTCACGCTCCCACCAGAGTAAAATCTTTACACTTGTCCGCTTTTAATTTAATGTTTGGTAATTCATTATTAATTGAGAAATCCGAGAACAATGTAATGTGCAATGATATTAATTTAAATTAAACAAGGCAAAGCGAAACAAGAGGTCATGCAAAGATATTATGTTAATATCCGTATCTATATACTAGGTGTGTAAGAACAAAAGTGTTAAATACTTATACTAATGATCTTTACACGCAAAAGTGTATTACACACGTTTAAAATACACACACTTTACCACAAGTAAACCTTGTTAGCTCTTAAACTTTGCTGAAAATCTGTGAGTGCAAAGTAAAATAAGAATAGTATGTAACATTGCGTTATGCAATAACATTTATAAACTCAAGTATTACCCAACAATACGAACGCTTTACCTAAATAAATAAATCTCTTCCTACATTTCAGTATTTTTTGCATGCATAAACATGTGTACTTATATTTAATGCTTAAACATTACAATGATTCCACGTAATACCTACCTATACAGATTTAATTTAATTCTCAGAATGCACTTTTTGGTGCAGTATTACCATTACCTCCTCAGGTCAGCAAGAACATAGAAATAAAACAGAGTTGAACTATATTAAATATTAACGTATATATAGATGTGTCTATTACCTATTCCCTTAAGGTTTTAACCAGCTCGAGAATATTCTTATTGCTAACTGTGTGTAGATTTCATACATTATGGAGTAGATACTGTAACTTATTACATTGTAAAATGTCGTAATAAATCTACCGGTTCATTTTTCAGGGCAAAATGACACGAACAACACAGCAACACAACAAAAACAATGCTTTAGTATAAACTTACTACTACAGTCACAAAATATTATGGTCACCTTTATAGTAGAAGTATTTACGATTGTTGTTATTGTATTTATCTCCCGTGTCTTTTTTGCTTATTCAACATTACATAGGTATACACTTAATAAAAATATTAAACCAGAGACATTATGCTACAATGTGTAGGTAGACATATAGGCATTTACGAGAGTATTTACGTTTAAGTACCTATTCATCATTCATTGTGTTGTCGTGTTGGTTGTCTTTTATTTCACTGTGTTCTCATTTTTGTTATTTGTTATGATTTTGAGGTTAAATTCTTCGTTTAGAGTCGTTCTCACTGTAATTCAGTGCAGCTTGCTCATGAAAAAATGCAATTAGATCTAATTACTACAAGAGAAAGAGAAAGCGGAACTTCAACTGTTTGAATCTGACTTGATATGCCTTGCCTTTGGTGCTGCAGCAACAATACTCCTCTACACATGGGAAATACACATAGAAGAGTAGGCTAAAGCACTTTACTATTGCTAATAAGCTACGGCAGCAGTAATAATATTATTATTATTGTTTTTAGAGTCAACTAAAACAAAACGTTACTAGTTACTACCACGTTTAGTATACGTGCAACATTTCAAAGCACAAAACAATACACGTACTATATACATTGCATTGTATTAGTACAATTCTACATACCATGTTAAAAACTTTATACCGAATGATATATACGTTCGTAGAGCCACAGGGTTATCTCTGTGTATTATATCAGCCGTAGTAAGATGTAAAGCTATCACATACAACATTCTTAACTAAATACATGTGGGAATGCTGAAGAATATTATATTTTACTATATATTATACAATGAATTTACATTTATTATTGTTCTATAGACTATTATTGTGTGTATAAGGATAGAGGAGACATATAGAGTAAAGTGAATTTGAATTACCTACCTTTAATAACTGAAATGCACCGTGGTTAAAATATTTAGCTATGTATATGCCTATATAGGTATGTTCCGTATATGAGACTAATGTAATGTGTAGGATTTTAGTAAGAGAAAAACAAGGTACTTTATTTCGCTGTGTGAGTGTGTGTGTGTTTCTTTACATACAAGCCCATTCTGTGCAAGTTGCAGCGTCAATTAATCAAGATAACGCTTTAAGGTGTGGTGATAAGCTATCTTAATGTTTTACAGTTTATCTTGTATCGTACACGCTGCTCTGCTTCTATTATACAATTTAGGTTTATGTAATGTTCAACTATCCTCCCTCAACTGATTTTATTACGCAAAATTACAAAGATCGCTTATTCAAGTGACGTTTTGACATTTTGTGACACCTCAGAAATATACCTACGTGCATTGTTAGTAAACATGAGCTTTTGTCTGCACTACATCACTTAGAAACTCAAATACTATTATTACCCGCAAATGATTGACGGGTTATGCCCTGCCTTGAAGTATACGTACTCAGAAATTCATGTACAACATGCACATCCAGGTTCACATTGGTTCCCTTCTTGCCTTGGGCTTTTACACTTATTAATGCGTAATATGATTTTTATTCTGTATTTTAAAATTGCTATGATTTATACCAGAGGTATTTTTTACTAAAATTCTTCTGATTGATTTACTAATGCACAGCGCATTTTTGTACATTTTAAATTGCACCTACAGCAAAAGATTATGATTTAATCATGAAATGCTTTTAAGGAACCATTTACCTGTCTTTCCTGATATATGTAAAGGGTTGTGTGCGATATTTCTGAGTAAAGATACGAATGGACTGAATAAACAATGTAGAATTGCATTTGAGCCAATAATTTGACGAGTTGACCATGTTTATTCAATAGAATTGATTTCCTGAAGCAGTAGGGGTAGTTTAGAGTTTAGAAGTTTGTTGTAAGTGCAAGTGTAATAAGTATGGGAATATTATGAGTTTAGATAAATTATGCTAGTTGTTTTTATTTGGCCATTATTGCATAATGCATTGTACTATTGTGTTGTATTGTTGTACATATATACTTGGTGTTGTTGCTGATTGAATTTTTCTTGTGTTTCTAGTATCTGTAGAGTACAGCAGTAGTGTATGTATAAGTCTGGTAGAATTTGAGTAGTAGAATGGTACTAATGAAGTAGGTATTATATTATACCTATACTCGTGCAACATTATTACTCGCCCTGTATACAGAGCGAAACGATGTGAATGAATACAGATTTTATGACAGGAAAATGTTTTATCTTTATGTAGATCGTTTTCCTCTAAGAGTTTCCGCTATCTTTCCCGAACAAGAATTGTTGTATGAGATTATTGTTGTACGTAGACAAAATGTTATGCAATTTGCTATGCTCTCTATACAGATAAGTTTTTCTCGTAATTTTCACGAAGATTGCAAAAATGCATCTAGAAAGATTTTGTATGTAGGTTCTGGTATCTTATAATTTTACTACAAATGAAACTACTACCTAGTGTAACATTTAAGTAATAGAAATGTGTAAAGGATTACCTATATCTTTCTGACATGGTCAGACAGACAGAATGAAAACAAAACATGGAATATTACACCATAATATTTTATATTGATGAACAGTACGCTTTATTCTTTCGTTCTCTTGTGACGAAGACAGAGTGATTGAATGAAGGAGTACATAAAACTCTCATATATAAAAATACTGAAAACACCGGTACAATAATACAATAATGCTTATTATCATTATAACGTTGCAAATCGAACACTACTGTAGGAAATCTTTGAAAGGAAAGAAGAAGAGAATGTAAGACAAGTATGTGTGAGGAAAAGTACAGAAAGAGATGATGAATAAGATGTTAAAGAATAATAGATTATCTATACACAAGAATAAAAAATGTAAATTCGCAGGTACAAAAATATAAGATGAATCTCTACACGAGAAGATTCATCGTTGGTCTCGTAAATATAAAATTATTACTCTTTACTAACAGTATACATGTCACTCTCACTTTCACACGTTTTCTTCTCTTTTTTAGGCGTGGTTAAGTAAGTATTCGTAGTTTGTGTGTCGGAGGTGCAAACACATTTACCCCGTGCATATAAATACATGCATTCTCTTCGTGTGTGTAATATTCTCTGCCTTCCAACTTTTACACACCAGCCTGGGCACGATTTGACATGATATGATATAAAGCAGCTCTTCTCTCACGTAGAAAGCTCAGGCTTGAAGCAATCTACCTTCACGTGTTTTTAAAAAAAGGCAGACGAGCATTGTTCCGAGAGAGTGATAGTTTTGACTAGTGTTAATTGTTTTGCTACTGGAGTAAAGGATTGTACAAATGTGATAAAAATATGAATGAAAATACAAAAGACGATACGAGAAAGAATGCATCTTACAGCAAATAAAATCTTTGTGTCTCGAAACACAAAAAAGTTTCAAGGAACAGAAATTTAAAAAGATAGGATATAAAAATAACACGAAAAGAATGAAAGACTCGTCAAGTTATTTAACACTGGGTCAATTAACTAAGTAAATCTGTGTGTTGGGTAGAATCATCTTAACTTTCTTAACACTCCTATTTAAATTGCCAATGGGAATGGAACAACTTGAGGAATATTAACATTTTGCTCAGCGGCGATTTGAATAAGTTGGTGAGCCTCTTGAGGAGCTGGAGCCACAACTTTAGCAGCGGGCTCAGAGTGGGATCCGTATCCTCCGTAACCTCCATGTCCGTGAGCTCCATGTCCGTGAGCAACAACGGCATGACCGTGAGAAACGTGTCCGTGGTCAACAACAATTGGATGAGGGTTCTTTTGGTAGTATTCATGATGTTTGTGGACGTGTTGATGATGAGGAACGACCTAATCAAAAATTATTAACGTTAAAAACATTTTTCGCCACAAGATTTGAACCTCCTGGAAATTTGAGAGTGCAAGTGGGTGCAAGGTGCAAGTTTAAATTGTTACGTACTACCTTGTGAATCTCCTCATGGCTTGGGATTACTTTGTGTTGGCTTTGGTGGTAGTTATGCAAATACTTCTCGTACACATTGGTCAAGTGAAGGTTGTGTTGATGCAAGTTATGCCTAGATTATTAAAAGAGATACAGCCATTGTTATAAAAAAATGAAAATTTTCACCAAGTAAATAACTGATTAAGTAATGGCTAAATTCTTTAAAGTAAGAATTGTAAAAATCAAAACGTACTTGTGGATGTTGTGACGATGAAGATTATGTTGATGAATGTTATGAACATGGAGATTGTGTTTGTGAAGATGATCCTTGTGGACAACCTTTTTGTGTTCATGATATTGATGAACTTTCTGTTGGTGATGGTCGCTGCATTTTCAAGAAAAGTAAAATTTCTCAGTTTGATAACAAATTAAGTACTCGCATTACACAAAAGTAAAATTAAATGTGGATAAGTTGAGAAAACCGTTTTTGTTACTTACTAGTCGTGAACCTTGTGTGCGTGTGTGTCATAGTTGTGCACCTTGTAGATATGACTGTGATGCTCCGTTACTTTGGGATGATGGTGATGATGTCCATAATCACGGACAAGTGGTGGGTGTTCGTGTCCTCCGTGATGTCCATAATGAACTATTCCTCTGCTGTGACCATGTCCGTACAACGGGCTTCCAAAAGAAAGGTGAAAGACAGCATCCTATATAGACACAACAAATCAACATCAACTTGTTAGTTTAATTTTGTCAAGAGTGAGAAAAGCACAAAGAGTCCTTAAAAATATCCTGGAAACTCAAACACTAAAATTCACACAATGAAAATCTCAATCTTGCAACTTAAAACGTTCCAGGATTTTACACTTATTTCTTGCCATAAGAACAAGATGTAAGATTTATATGAAACCAAATCGGCACATACCACAGCAGCAAAGCAACTGATCCAAAGGACCAGAACCGAAACGGCTCCAATAAGTTTGGACATTTTTAGGATCCGTCCGTTGATCACAAAATTTCCAACTGTATAACGTTACTAACAACAGAAACAACAGAAAACAAATCGGAGCACTATGGTCCTTAGGAGCTCTTTTTAGTGGCAAAACGATGTAGCTTGGCTGACAAGCACTTGCAGACTAATTTCCAAGAGAGTGGACACCTGGCATTTATATACCTAAACGGAAGTGCCATTCAATTGGTCAGCTAGCGCGTGGCATGGCTTGACATGCCAAGCTAAAGGTAAGTCAAAGTGGTTTAGTATACTATAAAGCACACACACTCACATAATATTATTATTCCTACAGTTTCTACTACTAACTATATAATGTATTACCTAATGTTCCTCTTTGCTAAATGCCATGTAGTTGCTACCTGCTAATAAACAGACAGATAATATTATAGAGAGTACAATCTACACACATATAAGAATTAACATGAGAGTATGAAGAAATGTACCTGAACCAACCAAAGAAAACTAACAACCAATCTACGATTAACCCTACCATACACACCTGACACACACCACACACACCAAAATTGCATTAATATGATAACACGAGTATGGTTACGTTTCATATTACGTATTACACACATACAACAACAAAATTCATAACGTTATGCTTCAAACAGTTTAATAACTAACTCTAATAGGGAGTAGTAGTAGTAGTAGGGCCTTATATACATGTAATGTGTGTACTAAATACGTGAGACGACAATAACAACACAGACACACACAAAAGACATTATAATACATGAGACACAAAACTCCTGAGATAATTTTACTTAGTACAGGCTACATAGTTAGTAAAGTCATTGCGTATACATCTTACATATAATATTATGTCTCAAGTCTCATGTAAGTGTCATTCAACGTGTTTGTGTGTATTTTCTTATATGGCTCGTGTGTTGTTTGTGTGAGTATGTCGTCGTCGTGTTCACGGACCGAGCCGGTGGTGAGACTACCTCTTCACGTTCATTGTCCATTCTCAGTGACGTGACATTCTGAAATTCGAGAATTTCATTGCTGAGGGAGCCCAAGCATGAACACATTGCAAATATTCACTTAATAATACACACACCTATCGTAAATAAACATTGCACATTCATCTCTCACTTCAGTTGACATGACCTGAGTGTTGAGATGAAGGACCAAAAGTCATAAATATCAGAGACACTGAATTTGGTTGAGATTTATTTATTTCTTGTATAATGTCTGTATGTACAAACGCATTCTATTTATGTGCTATTTATGACTAGCGTGTATATTTTATTTACTAACAACAAAGAGTATTTTATTAGGAATTGGTTTTTGTAATTAGGTTTAGCGCTTATAGTTATAGGTTATACCTACTTAATTAAGTGTAACAACAATAATAGATATTTATACACATAGATTGTTTTTGTGTGTACTTTGATAATTGAAAAGGCCAGAAATAAAAATGCCAGTTACGTAATTGTCATGGAAGTTTTCATGAATCATGAGTTGGTAAAGTGCGACACAAAAATTGTGTTACGCGAATTTCGATTTTTAATTGAAAACTTGAAATTACAAGTCTGCCGTTTCATATTCGATTAGTAATTAATAACTGGAGAAAAATGGAAGATATTTCAATGAAAAAGAATACAAAGTCCTACAAAAGTTACAATGAATTTAACTTGATTCATTTATATAATTTAAAAAACTCCTTTCTGAAGTACAATGGGTTTAAAGTTAAAATTGTTTTTATTTTAAGAAATGATATGCAAAATAGTAATTTCTACCATTAGGGAGATGGAAGAACGGTATTTATTACTGGTTGTAGCCAAGAGTATTATAGCTTTAACTTAAATTTTCTGTCAAGTACTCATACCGCCACCCCCGCCCTATGAATTTTGCCGAAATATTATAAATAACGGGTCGGGTTCAAGCAAATCTTTAAAAGAAAATTGGAATAATAAATACATACAAGTTGTATGTGGAGTCTTTATACTATCTAAACCGTCTTTAGCTCTATCTCAATCCAGTAAAATATGCAGTTTAATCTTTTCTTTAGTGGGAGTAGGCAATTCGAGAAAGTTAAACCTATTCGGAAAAAGATTTTTTATAAATTGAGGTTTCACTTCACCAAACCAATCATTTTGTATTAAAAACTTGATCGTGGAATAGTTGCTATTTGTAACCTTAAAATGGGTTGATATTTATTGGCTTATTATTTTTCCATTAAAACGGGCATGGGTTTCACATATTCGGATCGGGTTATATTTTTTCCCTTGAAATGGGTTCGGGTCGGGTTTCTTAAAAAGTGTATAGTTCAAGTCTAGTTTCTAACCTTTACTAAGCACTCTAATTTTGATTTGAACCCATCCTTAAGGAGGGTTTTAAAATAGCTTAACATTTTAATTGTGCCATTATTTATGAATCCCCCTTCAAAAGTTTGTTTTGAAAAACTAATAAAAAATTAATTTTGTAAGAGGCATTTTTATTTCTGGCCTTTTCAATTATTCTTTGTGCCATTATTTATGAATCCCCCTTCAAAAGTTTGTTTTGAAAAACTAATAAAAAATTAATTTTGTAAGAGGCATTTTTATTTCTGGCCTTTTCAATTGATACATGTAGTACGCATTGATATTGAACATTATGTACACTGTTATACACACAAGACATGTTCTATAAAAGATGCAGATAATTTTTGTGCAGTTGTTGCTGCAATGCAGTGTAAACTTATACAGCCATGATAATATGCAATAAAGGTGCTCAATAGTCATAATAACATATGGAAACAGTACACAGAGATTACATTATTACTACACTTGGTGTTATTGTGTCTTTATTCTTATATCTCGTATTTAGTAGGTATCTATCTGTCTTGTTGCTTCACAACTACTAACTCAAGTGAGCGGAAAAACAAGGGAAATTCACGGAAGTTGAGCACAAACAGTTTAGTTATACTACATAACTGCGCGACTCCTCATTCATCCCACTAATATTTTACTCCTACTACACGTTCTACAACTACATATCTATAATAATTCCTAATGCATTAGTATGATACTATACTCTTAGGGAATTACACTTATTCGCTTGGCTTGAATGTGTCTGTTCAATAATCTGCAGCAGGAGTAACTGGTAAGTAATAGTAAGCGCTTACTCAGTAGTAAAAATAATGAGTGATCGTATTCAAAGATTGCTGATGAGATTATCGTACCACACACAACAACAATCGTTCTCCTCCTGCAAAATCTATACTGACTATTGTGGATTGGAATATGGATGAGGTGTATGTATTGCCAATTCAGATAGAACATAGTAGACTGTACAGACACATAATAGAAGTATGTAAAACTTGTTTATGAACCTTTCTATACATTCTTAGCCATTTCTATACGTTAGAGGAATTTTTTGCATAGAGCTGTATGCATCAGATGTCAAATAGTTACTGAAAACGCTAATGTTACTGTTACTGTCGTTCACGAGTTTTCTGAATGAACTTAAAGTCTGAGTGTGGCATGTACTTTGTCTGTGGTTACTCCTGCAGTAAATTGCCGGAAGAACTCATTCATTCGTCGTGATCCTTATTTTTTATCAAGTAATGCTACAATTAGTATAATACTATTAGTATTATGTTCGCTACGCTAATATCATTCCCGTCATAATTACTACCACCACGTTTTTACAAACTGAACTCTATGATTTTACTCACAGTATACAAATTAATAATATCTATATAGGAATTTAACATACATTGTATGGTAGTATCTATAGTTAAGCTTCAATAATGATGTTATAAGCATTTATTGTGTAGAAGTACTGATTGTAGATAGTTTGTGTTAGAATTCACACGAAACGAAATTAAAATCATACTTTCAGACAATCTGAAATATCTGAATTGTGCAAATTATAGTTTTCACCCCATATTTACAATTTATACAGGAATAGCAATCAAAACCGGCATTAAAGTAACTTTTGCTTTCATCAGTATACCTAATCACATAACAATAGTACATGCTACTTAAAATCCTCTACCATATACAAAAGGTAGTGCGATAACGAAAGGTTAATCAATGCTAAATTACATTACATTGCAGAAAAAACAGTCTCGTAAATAAAAAACAAATGACAAGGTGATGGATAGTTAGTTGACTTCAGGCAGTTTTTTCCTCAGGCTCTCTGTTGTTATTTCTCTCACATACTCCTATAATATAACCTCTCCGTGTTAAATCTAGTGTAATAATACCTACATGCATGTAAAACTTTTTTAATTCTATGCTCACTTAAAAAAGGACGACAATCCTCCTGACATTTTATTTGATCATCTTGCTATGCCTAATAAATAATGCATGGAGATGATAATAATTGACGCAATGATATTATCTCAGGTTATCATACACTATGCCTTAGCTATTATAATTACTGAATTACATGAATTGTAACTTGATATACCACTCTACTCTATACTCTTAACAGAAATATTCTCATTTAATTTATATTTGTACCTACACATTGACATTATATTACTTTATATGTTTATCAGTGGGGAATGCTGATGGCAAAATGACAGCGTACAGCACAACATGTCCAAACAAACGACATGACAAGTGAAAAGCAAAGTTGACTTAATTATTTTCTTGTATGGAGCCAACAATGAATGTGTGGAAGACTCGAGATCGATATACGTACATCGCTCTTTTTGCAGTCAGTGAGCTTCATGTCGAGTGAACGTGAATGTTGAGTGTGGAATAAAAGAGAAGGGAATAAGAGATGACAGAATTAAAGTATCTGCATTCAATTTAGAATTCTATATACCTACCTGTCTAAATGAATCTTATCATTATATTTATTTTATCAATGATACTTCTTGTAGTACCAGAATTATTATATGAAAAATTGATATAGGCAAATTTTCCACGTGAAGTAAATTATTAGTCCAGATCGTAGATCATTGCGGCTTACAAACAAAAGTACATACCTGGTCTGGTCAGACTGATTGATGTTATAGAGAGACAGTAACAAATGCATTGGAAATTATTAGCCAACAGGTAAAGACAGTAAAGATCATTTAATTTACTATAGGTACATATAATTGTGATTTTGGCCAAAGCGTTTAGTTTCATTGTTTGCGATATATCAAGAAGGAAGGCGTGTGTGCATTGTATAATATTTGACATGTTGATTTTGTGGTGCTGGTACCTACTTACTTTAAAGTAATGCACTTTGGCTACCACTACTACCACAAACAAACAAAAATATTATTGTAATCGTTGATGAAGCAAAATGATACCAAAGAATCACCTTCTCGGTGAAACTTGGCATAGTACAACAACAAATGCAAATGCAAGAAGGTGCAGACACTAATTTAAATAAATTTTATTCCATTTCAGCCACCACCACACCACCGTGCCTAACTTTTTATTCATTTCCGTTTTTCACACAAGTTGCACTATTTACTTACAACCAAAACCAACCCAAGTCAGTTTGCAGATGGTGTAATAATTGTAACTGCATCCGTCTTGGCATTTCCCTTTCTCCGCAGAATTGATTAAAATGGACTTGGACCAATAGTATTATAAAACTCTGCCAAATTTGTCGTCACCTATGTGAGATCACGAATGCTTTTGATTGTTGAACGCGTGTAACTTTTTAAGTATCTGTATATAGTAGAAGTATAAGAGACAAATATATATGTATATGAATGTATGGTACATATATTCCCTAAAAAACACCTGTGATCATATATGCTCATATTCTACTCACGATGTTTGATATTGGTTTGTCCTGGTTTGGCTCACAGTCAAAGAAGGTCTATTGGCTCCCATACAAAAGTCTGTGTAAAAATGCAGCAGTAATTTGCAAGTATCGACGAACACGAAGAGTTCGAAGAGTCAGTCAGTCAGTCGTCGACTCTCTTCAAAGTTACCTATAATGTAGTACCACAGTAAAAGCGTGCAATTTTGATATTAATGTTATAGTCTGTGGATTGTGGAGGTGCTCACAAATGTATTATGCACTATTAGGAAGACACAGTCGTAAAGAGAGGGCCAAAACAGGTCGCAAACAGCATAGAGAAGCATCAGAGACAGTTCCTGTGCAGTTCAGTCAATGAATATACCATAGCGATGATGGAATGGAGAAGAATTAAAGAGAGAGAGATGTGTGTACACCTTGTCAGTGAGTTAAAGATTCATGGCACATCCGTTCGTAATTCATAATATAGGAAACGGACTGACAATGAGTAAATTATGTTAAAAGGTAAATACATACACAAGTAAATTATGTTCAGAGCTTTATGCAATGTTTATGTACTTATTTATTTACTATACTGGCACAAGGCACAACAGGTGCTCTGCACTGTATAAGTACTACAACAAATACACAAGAACAATAATACATAATTCTCTGTGTGTGCGATGAGATCCAATGAAATCAGAATTTACTTGTTTACTGTTTCTGTTTTATTGCTACATGAAGACGTTTTGGGATCGGACGATCTGAGTGTGCAGAGAGACATATGCAGAAACTCGATTCATGAATATTGGTGAAGAACCTGTTTATTTCCTATGCTATTATATAAATGATCCGAATAATAGACGTATCTTTCTCCATTTCCGTTTAATTCTTAGTACAATAATTAGATCAATTGTTTTAATTGTATGTAGATTTTATCACTCATTCATGCAAATTAGCTTTTATTTTATTATGCTGATTTTATCACTCATTCATGCTTTGCAATTATTGCTAACGACAATTTTTAAGATTTTCAATATCCAACTGTGCACAAATGTAGCATCAGGAAACGTTTTACATCTGTAGAAATGATTATAATAATTATAATGCATCAATGAACAATTTTTATTTTTTGGCGTGAAAAAATTATTTCTTAAAAACAGTACGTACCTATTGGTAAACTAATGACTAATATAAACTCTAATAGGTAAGGTGTACTCTTTTTCACTTTTCTCCGAACACGAATAAAACTATTTCTTCACTAAGTCCATTAAGTAATTCAAAAACTATTTGGACCAAGTCTTGCAGAGATACGGTAAAAGGTTTGCCAATGTAGTAATTTTTACCTACAACTATTTTGATAAATTATAATTGATTTTATTTCATAATCATGATAATATTATGATTATCCATTTGTACAATTACCATATCAGTATATATTGACCATTCGTGCTGAATGTTCTTATGTAACATTGATTTTTGACATGAGACGAATTGGAAAGAGAGGATACGTTTCTGTATGTATGTAGGTTGAACAATTACCAATTTAAAATTAAGTTAATGGATGCGGTTAACCTGTATTGATTACTACCAACTACACCGTGGCCGATTGCAGAATTGAAATCCCAAGAGAAATGAATGATTCACTACGAACATTTGTGCGACAAGATTAATTGAAATTCATGTTGTATCGCATAACATTCTACAGTAATTCTACAAAGTGGTACATTTGTATTTGGAAATTAAAAAGTAATTTGGAAAGATGATAATAAGTACGAGGAAGAAGAGCATTATGTCACGTCTGCACTTCTACCCCCATCCCATCTGATTCTTCAACTATACATGCAGAATGTTGCATAAAGTCGAAAAGATGTCTGAGGTTGAAAGAGTGGCCCAAATTCCAACCTACTGGTTAATTAGTGCCTTGCATGCCAATTCATATCTCACCATGTCATACCGCTGTTATCATACCTCTGCAAAACATAATAATAATATCGCAGGTAGTATATCGTGTTACGCATTACGATACGAACGAACGATACAAACGAACTTGCTGGTTGGTGAACAAAAAAACGCGAAAAGCTTTGGTGTAAAACAAAAGCTGTTATTATTATTCATTTTTTACTGTGTTTGCTTTGTTTATTCACACTAGGCAAATCTGCCTACTAAAACAGAAACAAGTGTAGCAGCAATCTATGTAAAGTGGAATCTAATCACGAAATTATTATTTTCCAATGATTTTCTAGGGCAAAAAAATTAAAATCCTCTATTTCATTTCATTCTCGCTGTGTATACTTTAAGGTAGTATTATTGCAATCGAGTTTTTCATATTGTATTTATCAGGAGGTAGAGAGAGAACATTTCACTTCCAGTTATTTACTGATAGGTGCATTAGTACATATTACATTACATTTTACACACTAATTTTGTATAGGTACATTTAGCTTGTAGCTTTATTGCTTTGTGAGATAATTTCGAGAAAATCGTGAGCTGCCCTTAATAGGCTAATGCTGTAAAATGTAAAAACAAAAAGACAGCAGAGTTACCTATGCAAATTGAAACTGAGTTGACTCATAGATAAAAGCAGACCGAGTGACGCAACAAGAACAATTATCTCTGTTTATTGTATAATAATATCTTGCCTACTAAACTTACCTAGGTAAAGTGACTTTGGTTTGCTGACAGTTTTACATTAATACAAATTAACTGTACAGGACACAGCTGCTGACAGGTATTTTTTAACTTGATTCTTCCATTAATGTAACGCTGTAAGTAGCTGACAGTTTTGTGCAGCAATACGTTTTGTAAATAATTGCAAAGGTGCATGTTACCAAAATCTCTTGACACTTAATGAGTACTCCTCCTACTACTATTACATGATTGTCTTTCTATATAGAATAATGCCAAATTAAACTACCTGGACGTGCTTTAATGTGATCTGATGTCAATTATTGGCACAGAACTGCCATTATTTTTAAAAAAAGGATTATACCGTAATGTATAAGTGTAAACGATGAAAAAATGGCGCAATGGATTTTAGCGTGTCACATGCTGACATTACGTGACATTAAATGACATCACTTCGCAGACCTTTTCTAACTTACCAAATGTTTGTAGGTCTTATCTATGTATGCAATTTTTAATATTGGTACAATAACTCAAGATTATGGATGTTGTGGCGTATTAAAATTAAAATTGTGCATGCATGGTACATGCACTTTAAGCTGCACTCGTACTTAGGTATGTACTTGCACAAAAACAAAATATTAATAACCTAATTACAAAGGGAAACACGGATACATTTTTCGTATACGTGTGTGTGTGTTATGCTATTTGCTAATAGTATATAGTTAGTTCTGTATTAGGACAAGTGAAGTGGAGCACAAGTGCACTACCTACTGATGTTTCCATCCTACGCAAAAAATCTTGTGAATAGTAAAACAATGCAACTACAAACTACTACTACTACTACAATCCTCAAACTACAAAGCTGTACTAGTATACTAATAAGTTACATGCACAATAATATGCACAATCTTAATAATAAAATAATAAAGCAATTAAATGCATTGTATACTTATTCAAACGGAATGGTAAATAAGTAGAATGAATGATAAACATATTGTATTCATACCTAATTAAAATAAATTATTTCCCTGTCTTTGTGTGAACGAGTTTATTTTTGTTGTTTATGTTTACATAAGTATATATTTTCTTTCAGACATAACAATAATTAGTTTAAGCTTCATTTAATTAAATTATCAAATCCACTCCATGAATTCCTGTTTTACAGGTAGTGCGTTAAGTAGGAAGGTACCTATTATACGTACACTTGCACTTTTATTACAGCTAATACTGGATTCATACATTCCTGCATTATTTGTTCGCATATTAAGTGTATTAGAGATTGCATGCGGACTGTATACATAGGAATTAATAATTAGTTACAATTCAATTCACAATTAGTCTGCGCCAACAGTTTGTACGTTAACTAAACCGCCCTCATTAATAGATCGATGTATGTATAAGCAATAAAAATGCATACACATATTAACGAAGGAACGTTTTACATTTTCAAGCTTTAATTGTCAAAAATGTTCCCACGAATCCTTGGGCTAGGCTTAAAAGCTTTCTTTTTCTTTCTACTACCAGTGCATACACGTAAATTACAGCAGTACTATGATAATAATACGACGTAGAAAAATGTGAATGGCCAAACTTGAGGTAGCCTGACATATCGGGCGACAAGATACACAACTATAACATGGGATGACCTTACAGCGATGCATGAACTCAAAAAACACATTAACTGCTGGTAATCTTTACAGGGGAAGTCTCGAAGTGTTTGCTTTAGATGTGTACAACTCTATAAGAAGCTTATGCAAAAGAAATTTTAAACTCTCCATTATTTATTACTACAGTTAACAACTTTTCTATTCGGTTCCTTCTGAAATAGACACTGCATGAAACTATAACCATATTAAAGTGTGGTATTGCATTCTCTACATATATTTGTAGCTATTATTTAAAAATAATCCGTTATATGATATCCTTGAAGTCTTATATGAATTATATCGGTTTAGCTGCTGCTGGCTTCTTAAAACACGAAGTAAATGCCCTGTAAACAGAATTGTTCAATTATTCCTAACAAGATATATTCATTTCGCCGGCTTATGGTAAAAGAGAGAGTGAACATAGGTAAAACAAATAATATTCTCTGAACGAGTTGATCTTATTCAAGTATAATATTTTAATGCTTTTCATGTTCACTTTAATTCACTGCCAATCTCACATGGCGATAACGTGCAAGTCACTAATACCAATAAATTGCTTTACGTTTAATAATCCGGTGAACCG
The DNA here is from genome assembly GCA_019776165.1 of Pogonognathellus flavescens. Lineage (NCBI taxonomy): Eukaryota > Metazoa > Arthropoda > Collembola > Entomobryomorpha > Tomoceridae > Pogonognathellus > Pogonognathellus flavescens. The sequence goes on along the minus strand of JABASD010000795.1, from coordinate 30,117 downwards.
CAGGAGTAATTGCAAAATCCAATTCGTTTGTGTTCACATAGCACAGAAAAGAAACCGTGCATTGAGACATTGTGTGGACCACCTATTATTTATGATGTACGTGTTTATTCTTCTCTTCAATATGCAACGGAAACACATGCACAGGTGTATGATTAGCTTTATAAACATTACACAGGCAAATTTAACTATGTGGTAGGTACATCAAAGATCTAGATGCATTTTTCATCATCATGCATGGGATTAACATTTATAAATCTCTAATACCTATATAATATAAGGTTTTTACTAATTATACTACCACAACATGATGTAGCACACGTGTGTATGTTAATAATATAATCTCTGAATTGACAAACATAAAACGTAAGTAATTGTTATGGAATTAACAAACATAAAGCGTAATTATTGTTGTGTGCAGTATATTTATGTATTAAATAATTCACCCTCCTCCCTTTTTGCATTGCAATACACTTATTGTTAGCCTTGGTACAGATTCAATAATAATAAATTGTAAACAAAGGAGTTGTGTCACCTGAGTGCAGTTATGCAGTAAGTAGTAATGACATCCTTAATCCTAACCTATGCTTTAAGAAATTGCATCATCCATCATCATCTGTTTACTCTGAATGGTATAATAGCCATGAATTTAACATTGTCATGTTATAATGCCCTTACTAATTGCCATTGCATTGTGTTTTGAGGTTACAAATGAAAATTGCATTCATTTTACCTTTTATTAATTCGCTAGCGAATTCTCATACTCTCAAAGGTAATTGTGATTTAAGAAACTACTTGGGCAATTCCTATCCTGACTTTTACAAACTTGCAATTAGTGCCATATGCTTTATACTTTGATTCAACCCATACAAAGCAATATCAATCCAATTATTATCATAAACAATGCATGTTGACGATATTTACATGTATTTAAGTATGGTACTTATAACTGCATTTAATGCCAACGAGTGTCAATGCAAAGAAAATGCTGTTTAAGTACCTATAGGTATTTCACATGAGAAAAAATTGTCTCCCGAGTACATTATTACTATTAACACGCATGATTTTCAATACTAAGAATTTTTAGTAGACTGAGAATTTACTACCGGGGAGGGAGAGGAATGAAAATGCACACATGAAATTTGCAAGACAATACAATTAATACCTTTAGTAAAGTTTCTTACAGTTCAAGTAATCATTTTTTGAATTAGATAGTAGTAGAAGAGCATAAGAATAATATTACACTAGAGAGACATCGGTATAACTTGAATTACTAGCTGTAAGGCTAATGCTATAGCATCACATCATAAATCTCGCAGTATAAAAGTGTTTTATATAGTGGCAACGTAAATGTTTACCTTTACCGATGAATATTATACGAGTTACCCCACCCTTTACCTATAATAACCATAAGTAGGTGTAGAAATCGTCAAAAAGAATACAGCACGTCATCACTCTGACAAAGTACAGAGCAAGCCGACCAAATTGATGTACCGAGGAAAAAAGAAACAACGAACTTGCAAATCTCTTTCTATTATAATTTTGTCTGTGACTGTTATGATGTGTGTTCTATGCATTACTACTACTATTACTCGAGATGTTTGTGTGTGTGTGATATAATGTGACTTTCCCTCGTTTTTCCTTGCACGGATTATCTGTATTATTATTTACTCTGCCTTTTAATAAACTTACAATTAATGTAAAAACATAATGCTATAATGCGTATAGTACATAGTACATACATAAATGTCCTTTCAAAGGTATGTACAATTAGTAAGGTGTATATTGTTCAATTTTATTTGTCTTGTCTTAAAACTAAGTATACTTGTCCTGTCATGTACTTCACAAAGATAAAATAATAGCCACAGCAAATTGTTGGCTGCGCTTATAGGATTTTGTCCACTTTTCTTTCTTGTTTAGTCACAAAGCACTCGATATTTCCAACTTGGTCGGCTAATAAACTTAGAGGGCTTCATTGGCACTATTTATGGAGCTAGACAAACATAATTACTTATTTAGCAGCGTCTTTATGATTATTTTTATGTTTATGTAACTCACAATACATTAATGTCATTTCAGGCAGCTCCATGTACAGGACAAACAACGCACGCCTGCGAAGATGTCACTGATAGTTAAAATGAGATGTCTTGTTCATTAGAAATGTTTTTCTATATGACACAAAAGTTGTTGATTCGTCATTTCTTTGCATAAAATAAGTGAAAAAATTTTTGCACTCATATACGTGGTTTTGGTTATATAAAAATATTATTCCAAGCTACCTACTTATAAGTATTTTTTTGTAGTTATATAAAAATATTATTCTAAGCTACCTACATGTATTTTTTTGTATGTAAGCGATAAGCTATAGCAGGTGTGTTTTTTCATTCATATATAATGCAAACAGAATCACTTAGCAAACAACTAACCTTAAGACTCATCCCAGATTCTCAAGTGTAATGTTAACTATACTGAGATAATACGATTAGGTATTTTTATAATTTAACAAAAGAAAGATAAGAAGTGGACATAATACATTATAGTATTTAAGAAGGAGAAGAACTGTTCCGCCCTTAACTTCACAAAGGCTCGGCAGGCATAAGAAAAATTTATAGATATATCATTATTAGATATGCTCGTTTCATGCTAATTTTCTTTGTGAGAATAACTCAAGCAAAGCAGACATAATAATTTTATTATTTATAAAAGGATTGTTGAGACTTGTTTTTAAGATGGGATGTGACCGGAAGGAAATTTCAAGAAGGAGTTAAATCAAGTACAACTTGTCTCTATACTCTCCTGTACTTTTTATACTTCTATACTCGTAGAGAGTAAAAGTAAAAAAAGAAATGAACAATTTGCGGTAATGGGTCGCAGCACGTACATATATGTATTTACACACACGAGTGTATATGTTTGTACGTATTTACAATGATTTACTACACATATTTTATATAGTCTCTTTTTATGTATTCATTTCTTTTTTGTCTACAAATTTGTTTTAGAATGCCACCTACAAACATAACTTAATTCGCCGTTGTTGCTGTAATATTCTTAGTTGTTTTCCCTTTCATTTCAGAACATTATGAATTTCTTGCTCATATCATACACAAACCGTAACCAAAATTAGTGAGTTCCGTAGTAGTAAGAGAGATTAAAATTGTTTTGGAAATACACATAATCATAATATTATTATTATTACTGTATTAATTCCTACTAAAAATGACGCAAAATTTCTATTATACCTATATGACAGTTAAAGTAATTGCGGCTTGGTTATTTTTGTTTGTGTCACGTTGGCGTAGATGTAATTTGCAGTTCCCGTAGAGCTTTGCACTCTCGACCTATCAATATATTCATTCCTTCTTAAAATCGTGCAGAGTAGAAATAGAAAACAACATGAGCCGCTTACTGGATTTCATTTTTATTCCTGTTGTTCTTGACTATTCACTTTTGCAAAAGATTACCTTTCAATTCTTCAAATATTTTATTTCCTTTGCATTTGAAATGTATTTTTTATACACATGTGCTTATTTTTACATGTCTACTTATAGGTATGCCATGTATGCCTATACAAAATACAATTTTGCTTGTGGTTCCCTTACATGCGATTGTATTTTACTTACTAAACTTTTACTACAGTACAAATCGAAGTGTGGCTTGAATATAAATGAAATTAACTTTTCACTACTCGTCTTTGAGTAATTTTGACTGACAGTTTGCTCGGTATTTTGTGTCAAAACTTGTCTGAGTTTTGACAAAAGGCTTTTATTGCCTTGGATGTTACGTAATAATGTAACGCGATAATAGTATTACATGACAAGACTTGTATTTTTTTCCTATAATGTTGCGACAAGTCGTTTGTTTACAAAGAGTCGTGACAAGAGAGCTATATCATCACATAATAAAAATTCGGCATGCAATTGTAAGTGTATGTGCAGTAGTAGGGACTTCCACTAGTAGAACCTGCATTAATGGTGTATTACATAGTAATCGTGATTTCTGTGTGGTCAGTTAATTGTCTCAGGTAATTTAAAGGTATTCTGGTGAGTATCATCGTCGGAGAGCAAGAAACACGAGAGGATAATGGTACTTAAAAGAGTATGTAAAAAAAGTTTTATAGTTTAAGGGGAAAAGTATTGGTTCTTGTTACAGAATATAAATTGATAATAAGTAGAAGGCAATAGAAGTAAGTTGTATCGATCGTAAATAGCCATAACAGTCATCCACTAATTATGTAGTCGTGTTAATGAGGATAAAATGAGCTCATAGTAGAAATCTTGCTACAGGTTTTGCATTATTATGTAAATACATGCGTATTATGAACAGAAGTGTACCATTAGGTTATGTATTGTGCTTAATTGTAACAAGTAAGAGTTTTTAAATGATTTTCATTAACAATTCTCTTACTTCTCTCCTTTCTCACGACTTGTGTGTGGTGCGTGTACAGACAATAAGGAATCGCTAAAAAATACGTTTTTTGCGAGATTTGCGTATACAGAATAAGGAATGTTGAATATGCATTTTAAATTTTTGCTACTTATGGCAAATGAGAACTACAAATGTTTGATTATCTCTTATTACATGATTGTCTTATAGACTTTTTATTCTTCTCTGTCTGTGTCTTGAATCTAGTGCAATCAAATCAAGGAAGCAGGAAACGCTTTTAGACATTTCGAATGTGCACTTTGTAAAATGCATTTAAGTAAACAACGATTCATCACAAATTTTAGGTAAAATCGCTTTGCTAAATTCTTTAAAGTCTCTTCGGCAAGCTTTTTAAAAATTTAGTACAACATTATAAATACAATTAGATTGCGATACATACTACTACTATAACTATTCAACGATAAATAATATAATAAGACAAAGATTTGAATTCATATGTAAATACTAATATACATGATATTATTTATGTATTATGTTAAATGAACACTCTCTAAATAATTATATAGACTACATGAATTTTGCTCTAAAAATATAGACAGATATAGTCACACTACGACCGTCCGATCTGACAAAAAGAATGCAAGTATGATGTACAATTTTGTACAATACACAAAAGTGTAAAGGGTAAGTGGAATATACTTTACATGTTGTCACTACTTCATACGTTCACACGTTCAATATTTAAAAAAATTATTCATTTCATAAAGTACGATATTTTTCTCTTTTTGTTAAATAATTTGGAGTGTGAATATCTGTCTGTATATTTTTAAGGACAAAATTAATGTAGTCTATATAATTATTTAGAGAGTGTTCATTTAACATACTTAATGCATCATAATAAATAATATCATGTATATATTAGTATTTACATAATGAATATTTCTTACCAGTACTATTTTTGTACATTTTAAAGCTACAGCAGAGATTCTGAAATCTGAAACTAATACAAATGCACCTGGAACAAATTGTTAACTTATAACTACGTAAATAATTTCATATGTTATAAATAATTACATATATTTTACATGATGTGATATATTAGTAATATATATGTACACCTAAGGGTGTCCCCAGGATTTTTCTTTGAGGGGATACGCTCCTCTTGGTACGTCCTTGTATGCCAAAGTAGGTAAACAAATAGTATTGACAGGAATACAAAAATGTTCTACGTATGTATATGCATAAAATAAAAATTACAAATTACAGGACTAGAAAACATTCATTTCATTACTATTAGTTCAATGTTTGCTTACTCTCTCGTTAGTAAATTAATGAAACTTGAATAAACAGAATTGTAAAGTAGGTGAAATTCTGATTTTATTGAAATGCTGCATTGTGATGCAAATTGGAATCTAGTTTGCAATAAGAAAAGGGAGTTCCGCCGCTTACCTTTCCATTTTACATAACAATGCCGATACACAGATCGCCTGCAAAGATCCAGTCGTAAATATTCCAAATTGCGTACGTAAACGTATCACGTTGCGTATAAATGTGTTAAATGTTACAAGTTACGACTCAAACCTTTGATGACTTCAAATTAGAATAACTTTATAGGAAAAAGATCCCATATGTACAGAAAAAAGAGTTTATTCACTCACTTGTTCCTATTTAGTCAAAAACAGTTATTGCCTTCATCTTTTTATACACAAAAGATGTTTCTTTCAAGATTATTCAATAGGGGCATTGTTATGTAATACAATTCTGTCTCAGCTTTACATTGATAGACAGGTAAACCCTTTAATTGTTGTATATCCCGAGATATACGAATATCTTACATTACAGTAAGTAGAATAATTTTGTACACAAAATGTTAACACGGAATGCAATGCAGTAGAAAAATTCGCTACTGGTCACGCGTCCTCGTTATAATAATTTATAATATTTTATGTTAAAACGAGATACCTGATTTTTACATTTATGCAATAACGTGTAGAGACAGACAGATTATTATTATTATAGCACACTACATAAGCACTAAGCTTTCGTCTTCATCAACTGTCTGTTGTATAATCGTTGTATTGTTAGACACATTTTTTGTTGTTCGTCAGCTTTCCGTTCAATTTCAATCGTACTGTATATAAACGCTTTATAGGTCCATTTCAATTTGATTGATTTTTATTTTTCACTTAATATTCTGTGCCAAATAATTCTTGTTATACAGACGGATACAGAAAATACGCAATGCCTTAGCTCAGGTAATAATAATTTCATGTCATATTATTAAAAAGAACATACTCACAGAGTTGTCTGTCTGTTCTCAATGAACTGAAAGTAGAACTAGAGCTATAAAAATGGCTACAGGTTAAGTATCTATTGATTTATAAATTTAAAGATTGTAGTCATAATATAATAAGTAACGAGGAAGGTTCGTTCTTGTCGATCTTGTTTCCTATGATTTTAAATGATATAATTTTAAGGTGATGCTTGTTTGTATATAATAAGTACATACATTTCATGCATATAATGTGCGAAATAACTATATACAGACACATTAAAGTGCTTAATTAAATTAATTATGTGTTTTCCAACCAGAAGGTTTGTTAAGTTGTTTTATTACCATTACTCTTGCTCATCTTTTATTTAAACGAGTTTATGTGTATGATATTTATGTAATCGTTCGTTGCATGAAAAACGTTTTTTAATTAATGATTTAAATTATTTTACTGAATAAATAAATTATTTACTAAAATGTAATTTTCAGTGAAAAAATTATTTACTTATACGTGTTGTTTTGTGACCTTATTTCAAAATCCGAAAGTTGACAACTTAGAAAAAATCGGTGAAACACGTCAACTAGAGAAATCTTTCAGCTATTTATTAAAAAACACGCACCGGTTTTGGTTGATGCGTATAGATTATAACCGCAAAAAGGTTAGGACAAATATCAGCTCTCTAGCTTTGTCTAAATGTATACAACACTAACAACACATGTTACGTTGTAAGTGCACTACTCAAGAAACTGCTTGTAATACAACCAATGCATCTGTAATTTCAGTTTTTTAAAGATAGAATAAAACCTACTAACCCAAATACTGAAATGTCTTTTGTTCTTTTACTGGAAACAATTTTTGGTCAAAATAATTATATTTTAGATTAGATACACATTCCACAAATAACCACCATTCATTTCATTAAACCGAGATAGAGATGAATACAATTGTTTGAGACAATCTTTTTCGGACATCTTGTCACAATTTGGTACAGAAAATTGCACCACTACCATGGTACTGCAAAAAATTATGATTCTCGTAATCCAATAAAACAAAAATTATTATATTTGTTACATTCTTCTTCGTCATGATATCTATTAACGTTTCGAGTTTCATGATTCATTTCAACCGACGAATTTACTCAAATCAAAACACATCCAATTACACCTTCTCTCTAGTTTATTGAAGTATTAAAAATTTGATACTAATTAGCATTAATTTTGTAATATGGGTGGAGGATCCAAAAAAAGAAAGCTATCTGAAGACTCAGAAACGGATGAATCAGACACAGAATGGGAGCATGACTCAGAAATTGAAGATGATGTCAAGGATAATACATGTGTTAGCCCTGATGATGTCATAAAAAAGGATGAGCAGCCAGACGTATCAATATACATCAAAGATGTTGACACTGACTTAACTCTAGAAAGCATGGGAGGATTGCATGAAATTAAAAAAGATTTGTATGCGACTATCATTTTTCCATTTGTAGAAAAAGAACTGAACCGCAATCACCCTGCACCAAAAGGTTTAAGTTAAATTACACTCATATCTTAGAAAATAATAGGAATAAGGTTACAAAATATCTGTACTTCTGCAGAATATTTACAAGCAATAGCTTCTATACTAATTTTTACTGGCATGATGACGTTTACAGGGCTTTTGCTCCACGGGGCACCTGGAACTGGTAAAACCCAAATAGCTTTACGCATTGTTTCTGAGATTAATAGAAACCTCAAAGGGGAGAAGATTACGTTCTACCAATTGGAAGGCAATGAAACATTTTATTTATTTCCTCATGGTAAATATACTTTTCCACATTAATAAGTACCAATGTAATTTCATAGTTTTACTTTTTTCTTAGCTGGGGATATCAAATCCAAATACTTTGGTGAAAGCGAAAAAATTCTCAAATCACTTTTCACGTCTGCGGTTCAAAATAAACCAAGTATAATTTTTCTCGATGAAATTGATGCATTAGCCTGTTCCAGAGATACTCTTGAGGAAGCCTGTGCAGGTGTTGCTTCTTCCATTTTGGTACAGTTTAACTCATTTGAACAGGGAGAAGTAATGGTTATAGGGACAACAAATATGGCAAGCAAAATTGACCCAGCTTTGTTACGTCCTGGAAGAATAAGTAAAAAAATTCAGTTTTTACCACCAACTGAAGAGGGGCGTGCAGAAATCATAAGTCGGATGGTTGCAAATTGGGGAAAAAATATTCCAAGTCAGCATTTAATTAAAAAGCTTGCAAAATTAAGCCCCGGCTTTACAGGAGCTGATCTCCATGATCTTTGCTTTAACACGATGGATGCAGCTCGAATTCGAACCATTGGCGACAGAAATCAAGGGAAAGAAATTGTGAAGGTGTTAAGAAAAGGAGTAAACGTGGCCGATGATGATTGGATGATGACTCTAGAAACAATAAAACCAACAAACGTTAACTGTTACGGAGGATACAACTTTCAGTTTTCAGGTGTTGATACCAATACTCGTCTGCTTATGGAAGATAGTAAAAATAAAATTTTGCAAATGCTCGCTGAAAAGGAAATAAAGTCATTGCTGGTATGGACCGAAAACCCCATTGACGATTTAAATAATTATATTGTGCCATTTGCTTTGGAATCAGTAATGGCTGAATATGATATATTTGATGCTGAAACTACCAAAGTGGTGAACAATGAGAAAACTCCTTATCTTATGTTTATTGAAGCCTCAGATGCTGCATTGGCATCAAGGAAAAAGTCAATACTGGTAATAATGCAAATCGACGAATATTGGTACGAGCTTTCAGAACGGCAGAAGGATCGCGTTAGTGTGAAATTGCGAGAATTAAGGAACAAAAATGTCAAATTGTTTGCCACCTCCAACACTCCCATTAAATGTTTCAGATGCTCGAAACTGGAAAAATTATTTCCACCAATATGGTGTACAGAAATCGAAAAAATATCAAATGAGACCATTACAAATTATTTTGAGAATATTTTGGATAAGGCAGTTGAGAAACTCATTAAATTGGATCGGCAAAACAATAAAAGACGCAGAGAGATTGAGTTTCAGAATCTTCTAAAGCCAGAATTTGAGCGTTTGCCTGATATTACTGAAGATTTCTCAATCGACCAGTTGTCAAACCTCTATGAAGCTTTGTCAAAAACAATTACTGACTCAAATTGTCAAAATTCGGAAGAGCTAACCAAAGAAATAAAAATTCGTTTGGACACATTGGAAAATAAATGAGATTATAAGCTTCAATTCCTATCCTAACTTACCTCTTATTGAATTCAACACATTTACTTACGTTAAATAATGTAAAAATTAATTTAAGTTAAACTAAAAATTTTAAATTACATGCATGTGCATGCATAGAGATGTGAAAATAATAATATAATATTGTAACAATTCCCATGAGAAAGCTATTAATTACGTATACATAATGCAATTGGCATGTTTTTGAGTATTTTATGTCGAATGTTCTTTGTGCATCAAATAATTTTGTCTCAACTGTTTTGCAGACTTGATGGAATGTTTTCACGATTTTCTAAATCAAGTTTAACTTCATGTACACTGTATTTGTTTAAAATCACAATAATTCTAATTTAAGGTGAATAGCAAAGACTGTGTCTTTAGACTGTTTAGAGTCTAGTCTAGAATAGAATCTAGACTTACACGATGTCATGTCGATCTCAAAATTCTCATCTCATCTTTTCCAAGGTGCGTTCGTGATATCGTGATCATCTCGTTTTGTTCTGTTGGGTTCTTATTGGAACATACTGCAGGACTAAATGTTGGAATAGTGGGAATGTTTACTTGCAAATCTAGGCAAAATTCAAAACAGTTGTGTGTGTGTGCAGTCTGCAGTGCACGATCAGCTTAGTTTAGGAAATAGTATTTTAGTGAATGAATATTGAAATTGTTTGCGGTTTTTTGGAAAAATAAGACAAAAACAAATATTTTAACCGGGGATTTAGAAAGTTAAGTTGAGGAAAGTTACACAAATAGTGTCGTAGAAAATATGGAAACTGTTAATTGCGTTAAACATGACATGGATCACGACAGTTGTTCCAGCTCTGAGTCGGAGTCATCCCGAAGTGGTATTTTATTTTAACAAGAATTTTGAATTGAAAAATCGTTTTTATGCAGAATGGGATACTTGTATTTTATTTTAGTATACAAATACAGGAGCTATATTTTGTAATTAAGGTTTGCATTCTGAATTTTATTTCATATTCAGGCCGGAGATCTGATTCGGAGTCTTCCGAGAATGAGAATGACTATATCGAGCCCGAAGAACCAGCTGAATCTGCTAAAGCTATTTGCTTATTTTGCTCGGACAATCTCACTGCGGACAAATGTATTTTCTTTGAGCATTTAAAAGATGCCCATTTATTAGATATGTCAGCAGTCAAAATCAAGTACAAGATGGATCAACTTTCTTACATACAAATGATAAATTATTTTCGTACCAAAACTGGATGCCCGGAGCTGTTAACCGAATACCAAAAGTCTGACTTCAATGCAAGAAGTCACGACCTACAAACTAAAAAAATTATACTGGAAATCTTAGAATGGAAAGGTTCAGTTCCTCCATGGTCCGAAGAGGAATATTTGCAGCCGGTGTTGGAAGATGATCCTCTATTACGAATTTGTAAGTCCTCAGCAAACACGTGTTATTGTAGACTGTTTTTTTTTGCATTTAGTAAATCATAAATGTTTTTGGAATTTGTACTCACAGATTTTGAAGATGATGAAAATGACCAATTAAATGTTGCAAGCAAATGTGTCGAAAGTATGGAAGTTGCGCCGTCAACTTCATATGACTTGGATTGTTCGTCCTTATCATTAGGAGCAGCTGGTTTTGGTAGTGATGCTAAATGCGAAGAAGCTTTTCATAACTTGATGGAAAAAAATCAGCTATTAGAACAGCGAATACATGCACATGAAAGTACAATCACTGAGTATACCGCTCAAATTAACAACATGAAAGGATTCATACAACGTTATTTTGCGGACACAGAAGATGAAAGAGCCCGTTCTCGTAATCGAAAATCTCGCTTTAAAGATTCAGCAGAAGAAGCGGAGGATGACTATTATTTTGAATCCTACGATGAAGTGGGTATTCATGCTACGATGCTTAAGGTTTGTCAATGTAGTTAGTAAATATAAAAAAATTCTTACTGCTCATTTCATTATCAATTTATTTTTGTTTAGGATGCCCCTCGGACTAAAGCATACATGAAGGCAATTCAAAACAACGCTGTTGATTTCAAAGGTAAAGCTGTGTTAGATTTGGGGTGTGGAACAGGGATATTGTCAATGTTTGCTGCCAAGGCGGGAGCTCGTCGGGTATTTGCCGTCGATCGCTCGAAAATCATCTTCGAAGCAATGGATATCATCCAGTAAGTCTTCTTATTGTCATGAAATGCAAAATTGTTCAAACATTCCTTTTTAAATTATTACACAGATTCAACGAAAAAACTCAACGAATAACTTTTTATTTATTTTACAGCGAAAATAAACTTGATCACATTATAGAATGCGTGAGGGGATCAATAGAAGATTTAGACTTGCCAGAGAAAGTCGATATAATTGTTTCGGAATTCATGGGTTACTTCCTTTTGTACGAAGGAATGCTTAACAGTCTAATTGTGGCAAGAGACAGATTTCTAAAGCCGGGTGGCAAAATGCTTCCTGATTTTGCTGACATGATTGTTGTAGGAATAAGCGATGAAAGTAAGTAATAATTTATTTGGTAATAAAAGCTCCAGCGTGACATTATTTTATATTACTTATTATGGTAATAAGCGTGGTTGATTATGTTGTAGAAAATTATCAATTAGAAATCGGACTATGGGAAGATGTTTATGGTTTTAAAATGACTGCTATGAAACGAAGAGCTCTGCAAGAACCGATAATAGAAACTGCATTGGGATCCACTGTGTGTACAAATTCAGCAGTGGTTCACACTCTCAACTTGAATACCTGTTCTGAATCGGACACAATCATTGACACTGAATTTCAGTTGACATGCAAATTAGATTTGAATCTTACTGCTATTGCTGGCTATTTTGATGTAAGATTTAATGCTGGCTCTTCATTCAAAAGATCTTTGACTACTTCCCCCTTGTGGGAACCTACTCATTGGAAACAAGCTATTTTTCCATTGCCCAAAATAATTCCAGTTAAAAAGGGTAAATTCAACAATATTAAATTCATAAATCCTTTTGTACAGGAAAATGACGGTATTTAGCCGGAGTAATAATAATTCTGATTTTTTTCTTCTCTAGATCAAGTTTTGGCTTGTCGTTTTCAATGTCGACCTAGTGACAACAATCCTCGATGGCTGGCAGTGACTTATACGGTTGACAATGTGTACGCCAAGTACGAACTAAGGTAGTATATTCATTCGTCCAGTAGTTAAAAAAATAGAAAAATGTTAGAATGTGTAGGTTACTCTAAAAAACTTAAAATATCAGAAATGATAAACTTTTGTGATGTTTTTGTTACAAAGCCTACTTTATAATTTTTCTGCAACCCTGACGTAATAAAAAATTAAAACTATATAACTTTTTATGACTGTACAAATTATTTGGCCCATGCAGTAGAAAATCAAATGCAATGACACAAAGACTATGTTTGGCTTAAGAAAAAGGTAATTTATTATTACGCGCATTTAAGTATAACACTGTTTGAAGGCGATAATGTAGCTGAGAGCCCAACTTTTCAAAAATAAACACCCTTATTGACACTTGACTCACTATTGTTACTATTCGTAATTAGTAGATAGGTACATAGTTCTTTATTAGTTCTTTGTGGTCTTATACGTTCATCTTAAACACACATACATTTTTGGCTCTCGTCCGTCTCCTAGTTTTTAGCTGGTTTGTCTCTCTCTCTTTTTGCACGCACATTCTATACAAATGCGTACACGCCTAAGTATAATGCAAGTTACATCGGACACAAAAACTTACAACAAAACGAACTTACAAAATTAAACTATGATAATCCTCAAGCATTTCAAACTGCACCGTGTTTGATACTCACCACTATTTAGTACTTATAACTTAATTTAAAACATTTCTTCGAACTTGCCCCCCTCGTAAGCCTTGATGACATGAAACACTACACTATTTATTAATTATGAATGAAATCTTATAACTATAATAATTAATTCATCATTTACAAAGTCTATTAATAATTCATTAAGGTAATTAAATGTACAACTAATTTACAATTGGTGAAATTTACAACTTTAGAAATGTAATACAGTCAATTCAACGCAGGCGGTTACGGCAATAATACAACTATTTATTCTGTCACTTGTAATGCGCTTCGTGTGTTTGTTAACTAAACTGCTGCTGAGATTTTGGGGTAGTTAAAGTAGAACGAACTTAATACAACGATTTTTTTATTGGCTGGTGAAGTACAGTAAGTTGTAATTGAATTTCGGAAAGTAGATTTCAATATATTTGCTTCCTTCGATTAAGAGAAGTAAGTTCTGACATGAGCTTTGATTTGTGCACGACACACTGCGCATACTGAAACTGCGGTTGCACAGCGGACACAAGACACCAGATGACCACAAGGGAGAAATACTACTCCTACTTCGTTGTCCATACATATTTTGCATTGTCTAGCTTCCCGTAATTGTCTAACTTCTTCTTCTAATTCCATTTCTGAAACACCAAACGAAATCAGTCAATTATTATTACTTTCTTGATGCTGTTGTATCACTTTTTGGTTTTATCATAGATATATTTATAAGGGTAGGGTTTATTAATTCTTACCACCACCTTTGTTGCGTGGGGCCTGTGCCATATCTTCGTGGTGTTCTTCTTCACTTGCACTTCCATTGCTGAGAGAAACGATTCCACTGTCTCCACTGGCACAACGTTCGGCCGGAGTTTTAACTACTGTTTCATTGGCATCACTTGGCATATCCTCGTCACCACTTCCGCTAGAATGTTCCGCTGAAGAACTTGATGCTTCTGCAGAGCTTGATTCTTGAGCCGAAAAAGCCGCCCGAGTTCCTGCTCCTGCGGTTGAAATTCTCTGATGGGTGGTTCTCGTAGGAGCCGACATTCTCATATTTTCTTCTTCGTCATTGTCATCGATTTCGGAGTCAGGATCGGACTCATACTCGTAGTTTCGTCCCAGTATGGCTTCTAATAATGATTCTGTGGTTAGGAAAGGTTGTCCAGTTTGCTGGATTTTTCTTTGTAAAGCTCCCTTAACTTTTCCAACTTCCATACCCATTTCTAAAGCAGCCTGCACAAACATAATTTAAAAAGTTATTAGTTTCATCACATTTATACAAACAAATTAAACTATAATGCTGTAAACATAATGATGTAATTTATATTGTTGATATGATTAAGTGTATAAATATTAGGACAGTGCATTAACCCTTCCACGTGCAATGCCAATCAAAATAGCAAATATTGACATTCTGAAATTGTTTTTATTAAATCATTATTTGGGTGTGAACGTATTTAAAAAATATTACCTGCACAATGGGTGTGTCGATGAGATCTCGTAATTCTTGATCAGAAACACGTCTGGGCTCACGGCTAACACCGGCTTGTTTCAGCAAATACTGAAAAATGAGACACACAGCTTGTTTCAAAACACAGCTCAATATTAATGGATGCATTAATTTTGCCTCAATCAATCCATTTAAGCTGACCTGTTGAGGAATCACTGGTGGCTTGTCTTCATTAACCTTCTTAATGAATTCATTGCCTTTATTTAACAAAACAAATGTACAATTAGGGAACCATCGAGCATGTTCTCTCCAAGGATCGTCGGAAGGTTCCCAATTTCTGAGACCTCCATCACAGTAAAAGCATTTAATATGATCTAGCATTCCAATGTAAAAGAATCCAGCGTCAGCCATGGCTTCCGCAGATTGGCCGGTAGAAGCTGGCCAATTTGAAAATGTTTTAATCCGAGCCGACTGTGTCACTAAATTCGTGTGCACTGGACCATTGCCACATGTCTTAATTCCTAAACCGACAAGATCGTCCATGTTACCATTTAAAGGTTGTGCTCCCCGGACTGTCGCTGTAAAAATAAATAAAAATATTTTAAAATCGCATTCAGATATGTCTCTCTTTAATTTTTAATTCAATTTTTTCGATTTTTTATTTTTTAAGACAGTAAGTGTAAAATTACATGTTTCGGGCTCCGTTGATCCAGAAGCAGAGCGAATAACTGGTGCAAATGGGCCGCAAACATCGATTCCTAGCATTTCGTCTCTTTGCCTTTGAAGAGCTATTTCTTCTTCCTGTCCAATTGGTATATTTCCGACAGGTAAATTGCACACGAATGGACATCTAGGAAAATGTCTACGATGTTCTGAAATGGGTTGATCACCAACTTCCCATTCTCCAGCAACCCCGCGGCAAAAGGCACATTGTACCTTGTCCCCGTCTTGAAGAAAGAAAAATCCAGCTGTGGCACAGTCTTCAGGAGATATAAATGACACTGGCCATCCTGGAGCTATTGAAAATGTCGCCAATCGTTCTCTTTCTGATTTAAGCCGTTCGAAATCTCTAGCAGGTCGAATGTAAGAACCTCCATTGTCCATCCTGCAAATTAAACATAAAATATACTAATTGTAAAAATCGTTAATACAGTTTGATTTATAACATTATTATTCTAGTAACTTTGTTTCATTTTTAATGAGTTTTTTTGAAGAGCACAAATTGTATTGCAAAGCGACGCAACTATTATGGCAACTAATTGTAGTAGTAGGCATTAACGTATAAAATCAAAATGTTGTAGCATAGAAACTATCGCTTGTAATTTTTGATTCATACAAAATCTAACAAAACGATTGAATTCAAGCAAAGATATCTGAAACCGTTATGTGATTAGCAATTCATACCCACACAAGTGCACACCACGAAAATGATTCATTCTATTTTTATGAAATACCTTGAAAAAACAACATATTATACATATTATTCTCTATTTACATAAATGAAAGGCCTTGTTTTACCGACATCTCATGTATGCCTGTCAATATGAATAATAAATGATCGCATCTGTTAGATAGGAAAAATGAGAATGGCATTTTAAACTTTTCATATAAAAACTTGAGACTAGTCCAAACGTCAATATAGTACCTTACCTTTTAGATAAATAATTGAATTTAAAGGGCACAAAACTTACTTTACATCTGACCGAATCTAAACTTCAAAATATTAAAAAGTACCCATGTACTTTTAATATTTTGGCTGCACAATATTTATTATTTAATCAAATAGTTCTTGGCTTCAGAAAACCATGCAGCGTGCCAACGATGATGAAACTTGCGTTTGATTTGATGTTGTTCCGTTATCGATACTAATTAATTTTCCATGCTTATCCAAACAGACAAATCATCTCTGCACATACAGCGTCACATCCATATCATTATCAAGTTAAATACGAATGCGCTAATAAATAATACCTAATTTCAAAAACATGCCGTAAGTACAACTCTGAAAACTGATAAATTATTACATGATGACATCAAAGTTTATACAGTAGCTAGTACATAATATAATTTTTTATGCTGACATTACACATGCTACATTGTTAGAAAGAAACAATTAAAAAACTTATCATTATTACAGTAATATAATCATCGTAATTCTGTCTGTCATAAAAGCACTTATTAATTCGTATTGTAAGCGTTTTTTATGACGAAATTCGTTACATCTTCCCTACATTCTACGTCGGTAAATATCCTACAATCCTGTATCACACAGATATATGATATCTGTATTATACAGGATTGTAGGAGATATATCTGAGATATATAACACAATTAATTGGATGTACCAGTTATATAAATATTTTGTTTTAAAGCATATAGTTTGAAGTGTTATAACATCGGAAATAGCAGATATTAACAGCAGAGTAGAACTATTTATTCAGCTTATTGCCAAAACCGTCAGTATGTATACTATAGGTATACCGAATTACTCCTCTAATTATGCATTTTGAAGCTTTTGGTATGTTGTGTATTATTAGTTTTGTTGGCAGTTATTAGATTAGTTCTATACTAGCTCTGCTTTGTTTAGACTGTTTTCAGAAGAGTACCACAAAGCTTTTGAAGCATCCTAAATTAAAATTATAAATATTATACTCTTTTCTTCAATACTTTTCTCCTTTACGTGTTTTTATCTTTAATTGATTATCAGTAGGTGATACTATTGTAATCATTTATTCGTCAGATACCATCAAAAGAAAAAATTACATGTTTTTTTATCAACAATGTCCGATAATTCTGTCAATGCCGTTGTTTTAATTGGTACAAAAGATAATAAGAAAGTAGAGCTGTATAAAACTTTTGTGCATTCGTGACATATAAAATTTCATTTGTTAAGAGTACATTTCAAAACGGTATTCTTATTGATTCACTATGTACAGTAGAAGAGCTGTAAATAGTAAAATACTTAAGTTTTTCTTAAGTACGACATGAGACATATGACTAACAAAAAATTCCAAGCCATGTAAATACCATAAAGACTGGCAATTCAAATGCAATTGAATATAACACGCACTCCTGTAATTTGTGCATACAATGCATGAAATGAAATCGATCTAAGCGCTATTACGATTACATTATTCTTTTACATGTCTATTTTCTCTATCTAGATCCATATACTTTACAAAACAGATTACAGTACGTATCCTATACACATACAATAATTATAATTTACTAACTACGTTTCGGTTTCAGTTTGGGAGTAGCATCGTCGAAATAAGCACGAGGTTCTCTTCTACAAGCGATTGTTTGTTATGCCATATATATATAGTTAATGAAACTAAGTCCTGTTGGTGGAAAACCCAACTTTATGAGTTACGTGAGGTAAAGTAAAACTCTCCTGGAGAAAAACAGACATGTTCTTGCCCTGAATAATGATAATGAATAATCAATACTCTTTTATTTGCTGTGAACTCAAACTCACGTCACGTTCTTTACAAAGTGTTCTATAGATGAGACTACGACATACATCGTAAAAATAAACTAAAATTCTCAAGACACACATTGTACATGTCAGCAGCTTGAAACTGACAATTCTTTTGTATAAATATAACACTTACATATTAAGCCAAATTATATTTGTAACATCTAACCTACCTACTACCAACTACAAACTAAGTTCGATGTATGCACAGCAATGTTTGCATGGGTAACAAAACCCAACCTAGATAATACTAACACTAGAACTAGAAAAAGTAAGTCAACTTTGACATTATTACCAGTCGGTACCAGAGAAAACAAAACGACTTCCTTAGGGAAGTACAGGAGAGTGAATGTAAAAGAAGGTAAAAATATACATAAGTCATCATCATAAAATATTACACGAGGAAAAATCCTATTTGCTTTCACACTATAAATTTTTTATATCCATTCCCAATAAATTCCTGTCTAATAAAGTACTATAATCTGTATACCAAACCTAACATAAATTGCTACCAAACTGCTTTTGTGTACCTATGACATAATATAATAATAGGGCATATTAAGAACCTTGCATATTTCGAAATGGTACCTTTTATTGAGGAAAAGCAACAAAACATGTTAAATGATGTTGTTCCTGACATGCAGAGAAGCTATTCATATTAAACATAGGTAATACGTTTTGGATGTTTGGAACGTGTGCCAACAAACTACAGAATTGGAAATAGAGCATTGCTCTGTGGCTCCGTTTAGTGATATTGATTTTATTGCATCGTACAGTTATCTGTATAGTATGTAATGTGTATTACAGAAGAGTTACTTTACTTACCAATAAGGCAGACGTTGTTGTGAAAGTATTTTCTCCATTTATTTCACAAACTAACGTTCGTAGCACTCTTTGGCAAATATTTAATAATAAACTACAAACTATCTAACAAAAAGCCTTTCAGCTATGACGGATATTATTGTTCTAATAATATTTTATAAGATACGGTCAATTGAAAATGTCAAATCTCAAGTCAAACTATTTCTTTTGCCAAAGAAAATGATCTTTTAGCAAAATTGAAAATTCTATAAGAAAAAACGTGGATAAAATTCTGAAAAATGTAACATTAAATTGAACGTGTATTCCTTGACTAGTGGTAACAACTAACTAATGAATGGGAAAATTAGATGGACCAAATAAAACTTGCTAACAAAATTGAATAATCGAAACGAAACATTCAGTTTGGTTGTTACCGTCTAAAGCGAAATTACACAATGAGCCACGCTGACTCGAGAAGACAAGCAAGAAAACACCAGCTATTTTTACATATTTTTAAAACGTTAGGTATATCTACAGATAGTCTCAATTCACGCGTTCCTTCCATGCTCTTTGTGTCCATAAATTATAATTTGTCAATATACTTATTTTAAGAGATAAGACAATGTCCATTGTACATTCAGGGACGACAGTAGTGATATCTTTAAAAATTGAGACTATCACAAGTTTCCCTCTTATCTCACTAAAGTAGGTAGCAATACACACAGCATAATATTTCCAGCTAAATGAAAATTACAGAAAGATAAGCAAACACACTTGAAAATTATTAAGTCCAGTATGCAAAGGGCCTACACTTATCAATACAGCACGAAATCCTAATCTAAATCATCTAAACATTTAGGCTGCCCGTTTCTTACAAAACAATAGCAGTTGTAAGTGGTACAGAGTATTAAACAAGATAATGTTTATACATAATTAACATTGAAAAGAAGAGCTAAACTCAAGCCCACTAGTAGTCAATGAATGAGACTAACAGTCTTCTCAAAATTTTTACCTACATTCAAAAATGGAAATTATCCTATGTTTGTTCATTCGTCTGTAAAAATGTTGTTTCCTTACTTTTGGAGTACCTGCCATCCAAATGAGATCTTATAGAATAAACTTCTCGTTAGCGATCAATGAGACAAGGAGGACACTCGACTTGTCTCGACTTAAAGTCTCCGTCTACCAGTCTCATCTCAGTAAGAATGAATGATGGCTATATACTAAATAGCATATAGCTCATTAAGCCCATCCATGCTTTGCTATAGGATGCATATATGTCAAATCATTTCTCTTACTACATCCTACACTCTATATCAAAAAATTAAACACAAAATCACACATAAATACATAAAATAAATTATGTGCATAAAAATCAGCTGGATAAAATATCCTAGCTATAATTTGTATCTTTATGTGCTAAAAGTATTTACGTGGGAAGTGCTCTTTGATCTTACCCGATAATGTCGCATCCACACTCGTTTCTTTTTTTTCAATTACTAATTTCTATGAATCTTGTGTATAACACTGATGAAATGAATTCGATTTTAAGTATGCAATAAAGTTGCATGAACTGTATTTTAAGGTTTTGACTACACTTCTTTTAGAGATCACAAAAATGAACTGAGAATGAGTTAACACTGCGAAAATACGTTGAAGTTTGTATAAATACAAAACTTGCAGTCTCGGGAGTATCAAGTATTTATATTGTGTATATACTTAGATCCCATTCACTCACATAACATACACATGAGACTTTGTTGGAGTTATTTTTAGTACATGAAAGTCAAAGAACGTTAATAGTAATTTGCCCTAGTGGATCAGTCCAAGGGGAAAGAACTTAAAACTCACAAGTTATAAGTTACTCTTTTTCTAGTAATATATTATTTCAATTTCCATGCACGTATTTCGTGCTGCAGTCATGCACTGTATCTTTGTGTACTTTATGTCACGAGAAATGCTTCTTTACATAATTGAGATCGTGTATAATGCTATTTTATATTGTTCTTCATTTATATTCATATAGTATGTATTTGTGTAAGAAATTTATTCAGATATTGTTGATAATTTGTATACTTTTTTGTTAAATATAGCTATTTATAGAATTTTTTATCACACAGAGCAGAGTACTTTTTATGTGACTTGACTAGATCCCTTACATGTTTCTACTTATTTGTGCCAAGTCGATAATATAAGTGTACCACTTACAACTGAATGAAAGAATGTTTACTAGAAGGACTAGAAGGATCTCGTTCCCGTTTTATAGTGGAATGACGACAGTAAAACGACTACTGCCCTAGCTGCTGCTGCCTGCCTGGTTCTTTTGCTCTCAATTCGGAGTACCCCCACCACTACTGGAGTTATGCGATTACTTGGTAGAAAGAAGTAGTAGTAGGATTGTATGCAACAACTGTATGATAAGGGACCCAAAAATGTTTGCCTGTGCGTAGTAGAAAACTTCTCTAAACTGTGCACCCGTCGTCAATAAAATAGATCAATAAAACCATTCTGCTTCGAATCCTTTGCCAGACACACACAAGACACGAGATCAATGTGAAAGTGGAGTAGGTACAAGTTAAGTAACTACATGTCTGTTCTGTTCTGTTGTGTGTGAATCGAACGAACTAAAGAATTTCATAAGCTGATACAGACCAGCAGACTAAAGTGCACTAAATTAAATGCTATACAATCTAGTTAGTTAGTAATGGTGAAACATTATTAAGATGTTGCATGTTTTGCAATGTACATGTAAGTTTATATTTTACATCCAAATCATAAGCTTTATCCAGCCTTCTGATGACAGGGTAAGCGAATATGCAATACATAATACACAAAGCACGTTTCAATTCATTTCATACAAACGAAGCAGAACAACAACGTTATATTACGATTTCTTCTGTAAACACACACTGCATGGAAATGAAGAAAACAATAATATTGTTTATACTGCGATTGAAAGTCATTACGAAAGTCAAAACCAAAACGTAAGCAATGGCAATACATTTATCCATACACTCATCTTCAGTAATCGGAACACTCGGCACTCGTGGTATTTAGCATTAGGTAATGAGCATGATAAGCAGATACACTGCATTGGCGACATTCTATGAAATATGAAATGAATCTGAAGTCTAACAGCTTCAGTCAGCAATAAGTAGTGTGACTATAATCTCAACTCAAGTACTGTAGTCAGTTACTTAACGTTAACATGATAACCGTACCAGGAAAATAACGATGTCTCCACTGCTTACTTAACGACAGAATGACGCACGAAATTACAATAACATATTAATATGCTTGTAAGTAATAAACAAACAGGAAAACTTCAATTTATATCTACTTAAGTTAAGCCATTAAATAATGACACTTTATCATACATACAAGTCAAATATTGTTGTGCTGAATCACAAGGGGTAATATTCATTGATAATCATAGAATTCGAATGACCAGACTAATAAAATTGCCGGAAATGTAAATACTACGTAAATATGTGTTCTTTCGATAAGCGGGATAAGCCAACTTGAATCCAACATGTACAATTACCTTTCAATTCCATATCAACATATCATAATCAGAATTTTCGGAATATTATACCTCTCGGGGTACTAAGAATATCTACTGAGGTAATTTGTTTGAATTTTGATTCAGATTATACATATATTCATTCATGTCAAAATGTCAATCAAGACATGACCTTATTTCTGGACAGCATAATAGCGATTCATACAAATAAGTGGGACGAAGCTATATGTAATTTCTTGTGATATACGATAATACGATGCACTCATTTGTCATTTATACACGTGTTTAAAATTTTAAATTGGTCTATGTTTTGTTTACGACATTATAATATTTTATCTGATGGGACTGATTGATAAGATTTCTGTGTAAACAATTTTATGTCTTTACAATACCTATTAACATTATGTCATTATGCGCATCCTCAATTCTACAGTCTCATCTCACTCTCATTTAACTCAATTATTCACCTCCCCATGTTACATGAAAATATGAATGAATCGATGGATTCTCCTGCACTACCCTCCTGCACCATCCTAAGTGCAGTGCTTTGATTTAACTTTTATATGCAACTGCAGCTCATGGCTCATTCATTCATTCATGAGTTTAAAATATTATTTAAACATGAAATTACACCGTTATACATGAATGATTAATTAATAATTCATATAATGTTGTGTAACATATTCTTAAAATTCTCCGGAAAAAAGTGGTTTGGACATATTAAAGGAAAGCAGTAAAAATAGCGTCTTTCATGACATCACTAATATTATAGCTAAGCAGACTAAGCAACTACCTAATATCTATGTACTATATATAGTGTGACTACATTACAAGTACAAGCATTTAAAAAATTATTAAGAACTCCATTTTTCTATTAGAATAGAAAAATGGAGTTCACGCCCATGACCACAAAGAACTTTGTGGTGATGGGCGTATTTATAAGTTGTTAGTCTAGACATAATTTTTAAATCTTTACTTTTAAGTATACAAAAACGGATTTGTGCCATTTACTATCAACTAGAATGATTTATACTTTTAATTTCATTTGCAAAACTTGCATGCAAGCAGTGCATGCAGATGATGATAAATGTAAACTTACCGTCTCATATGAGTAGGCATTAAGAACATCCGACTAGTGACATCCAAAACAGCGGATCCAGATGAATTAGAAATGGGTGAGACTGGATTAATTGTTCTACTAACACCTCCAGTGGTATCATAACTAGTTCCTGCACCAACATTGTTTCTGCTACTTTCATTTGAAGATCGGTTTTCGTTATTTATGCTAACAGCGCGACTCGGACTATCACAATGAATATTTTCACCCCCACTTAATTCGACACTTGAGTTTCTATTTGTATTTGTTACGGGTCCCCCAGTTTCCGACTTTGAGGTAGCACTACTATTACTACTGGATTGCTGATTGCTTTGAGTATTACTATTACTGCTTGTACTTGGAACATTATTTTTATTTGTTGAAGTTGATACGGGTTGTTGCGGTTCTGTATTTGTGGTTTGGACGTTTTCGGCATGATCTTCATCAAAGAATGGACATGTACAGTTTCCTAAAGCCCTTTTATGGTAGGCATCCAAAATCTGTCCTTCGGTGATTCCATTTTTCTTGGCCAATAAGTCGTAGGGTATATCGAGTCGAATTCCACAAGCGAAGCACTGAATTTTCTGATGATTATAATAAAATCCATGTCTGGCGAGAAGATTGGCTAATTGATCAGGAATTTTTGCATTACCCTTTGGAAAAGTATCCTTCCGATTTCTTTCATACTTCAGAGGATCAGTCAGTTGATTTGTAATTGGCTGTTTCATAGATTCAAAATTTTGGCCGTGGAAACGATTAGGTGAATCGACGACACTTATCCCACCATGACTTCCCATGTTATTCTATATTAAAAAATAATATGTGATGAATTAACCGATTTACTTCCTACTCCTACAATAACAGTTTACAATTTACAACCATTTAGATAATAATTTTTATAATTACAGGATTGGCAGCTGTATTTGTAGTTTTTACATCACAAATTATAACCATAAAATTGATCTTACAATCTCACCTGTGTTGTACGTAAAACCTCTTCTTCAATCTTCACTTCAGAATTAATTTTCAGTCTTCCTCTTCGTTTCGTCGCGCTGCTCCTTTCGTAATCTGAGCGAATCCGACGAATAATTCTCTTTAGAAAAATCCTGAGATCGGTCTCCAAAAAGGACTGAGCAGGTCCAAGCAGGATCTTTTGTTTACGTCTCAAAGATTCTAATTTCAACTTTGTAGTGGTCCTTCCTGAGTCCTGGACGAATAAAAAAACGTCCTTATGCAACTCGAACTTCGACCTTGAATTTCACTGTAGCCAACAACGTACCCAGAATATGTTAGAGCGTCATCATCCTATAATAATAATGAGAATGAGTAATGCTGTAAGTGACGACGACTGCCACCTTCATTTGAATTGAAATATTCAATATACTTACGGCAACGCTAAATGTAGCAGGTTTTACTAAAACTGTAAACTTGACTCAAAGAAAAATTATTTCTTTATCTTCCTCTACTCTATCTGTCTCAAAACTTGTTCAGTGAGACGTATAGCTAAATTTTGTAAAACTAGTCCTATTTATTTATTACTTAGGTAATTACGAAAATAAAATATTTTCAAATACCTGAAGGACTAGAGAGAGGATAAAATGTTAACTATGAAGACTCATGTATACCATGAATGAATCGTATTAAAGCAATTCTAGTAATAAATAATAAACATGGATGCAAGTATGGAATATGCATGGGGTAAACGAAAAGTTAGTCTCGTCATTCTCTATTGAGTACAGTACAAGGGGTTTGTGTTTATTTTCCATCTCTAGGTGTACCCGGCCCCTCATAGTGCTCTGCTGCCACATAATCACATAGTCTTACACCATGAAGAGTTGAATAAAGCTGCATTGTATGTAGTTTGAACAGGGTTCGTGTGTATGTGAAGTTCGTGAAGCTGATCCTGATGTTGCCACAAAGATATCGTACAGTTTACAGAGGAAATTCACAAACACTTGCATGTAAGGGCGTATCCAAAATTCTATCTCCGGGGTTAGGAATTTTGATATCTATAAAAATGCAAGGGGCTTATAGTAAAAATTCCAATGACGAAATGGTTGAAAATTTGAGGGGTTCAATGTGTCACCGGAACCTGTCTGGATACGCCCGTATCACTTGGCCTTATAGAAAAAGTTAGTTTTGTACATAAAGGCGATAAAGGTATGTCCTGTATGTAATGTAACTATACTCATAGTGAAATTATCCTGATGCTAAGCTATATACATTTATTACAGCTTCCAAATAGTTCCAACGTTCCAAAATCCTACAAAAACAGTCTGTATATACGCATTAGGCTTTGTAATGGAACTCAACGTACTTTTACAAACATTTATGTGTACAGAATCTACAGTCTATAGACTATACTTTATAGACTCAACAACAAAGTCAAACGATATTATAAGGTCGGCAGTACAGGGGTTGGTTGTGGTTGGTACATGCTTCATTTTATACATCTGCTCGCAAGTTGCTCACACAGGATGCAAAAAGGTTGTACTTATTGTTAGTACTTAGGAAGGTACTTAGAAATTATATCTATAATTCTTGTCAGATAAACTGATTCAAATAGGTATTATTATATGTTCAAGTTCCATACAAATAACGCAGCACAAACTGGTCTGCCTTGTATTATAGTGAAGTTTATGAAGTCTAGTTCATAATATTTACTATTAGTCTGTATTTACGTATCGTATGTACAGTATGCAGTAAATACCTACTATGCAGCATTGCCTTTTACTTACCAGGCAAATTAAAACGTAATTGTAAATACAATCGGAATTATAATAGACTCAAAAGAGTTGGTGCTACATGGGTTAATTTCCATATTATCAAATCAATCACTCATTTTGGAATTGGTTCAACCGATTTTGTATGTTTCCAATAATTCATTTCATGACTGATAATTGATAACAATAAAAGTCCAAAATTTCAGTATCGAAATAAGGGCAGAGATAAGATAAAATTTTATTAATTCGTTCGTTGGACCACTACTGTATTTATTCTATGTAATGCTACATTGTAAGCGCGACACAAAATCCTCCTGTGCAAATGTATCATGACTAAGATAAGGTTCTTAAGAGCTATCAGTATAATATGAGACCAACGGCAATATATATTATATAAAGGCTTATATTATGGTTAGACGCAATTGGGTATATACGGATAATCTTTCGAAAATGTGGGTTTCAGCTGTTGTAAAAGTTTGTAAGGGAGAGTTATAGATTAGGCACGAATAAAGCGAAGTATACGAAATGGCGTAGTTAACCACATCTACGAAGAAGAGTACAAATGCACTTACAATCTTACAACTTACAACAGTGTATATAGATACACCCATAGTAAGCTGCTTCCATATATTATTTATTTAGTACTTAAATGCCTAAAAGTTGCTTATCTACTCAACGTTTTGTTTTGAACATATTGAAAACATACAAGATTTGTGAGGGATTGTGAATAAAAGTTAAATATAAAATAATTCTTCTTCAGTTAATTTCTCACAAAATAATATTTGTCATTTTTTCCAATTGAAAATTGTACAGGCACAGTTAGCTAATTGTTTATACACATCAAAATCAAAACATGCTAGTAGTAATATTGTACAATTGTATAGAGTGCAGAGTTTATTTTCCTTCATGTTGTCACCTGAATAAATCTTATATTTATTTACAATAAGAAATTGAGAAATCCGAAATTACTGTTAGATAAATTACTAAGTAATTAATCAAATTTCACTTAAAGTAAACTAAGCATGAGAACTAATGCAAAGAGAAATAAACAATTGACAGGTACTTTGTGTGTATAACTCCTTAATTCGAGTTCGTTTTTTATCTATGTATATGGTAATACATACACTTTATGCCATCGCATACTAAATTCCCACCTAAATAAATCGGTAGATATTAGATACAGCACATTTCATGATCATATTGTTGAGATGAATTTAAATTAAAATGACATTTTTGGAACCCTGGCAGTGAGAATTCAGGTAGGTGCTAACACAGGTTAATGGATGCATTGATGAGAAGGAGAATATGCCTTCAGCAAAACATACGCCTTGCATATGTCAGTACAGCTGTAATGTTTAAGTGTAAAATAAACAACATGCTGGAATGTTACCTGAAGGTAACGCGTACACTAATGGTTTAAGCAAAGGTGTGCATTATTGTATGCAATAGAAGATGAGTTAGATGAGACTAAATGGTTATAACGTGGTAGTGGTAAAAGTAGGCATTCTAGTAGACTTTACACTTCTGCATATGAACATCGGTAATGAGAAGAATAATTCCTACGTTCTCAACATTTATATAGATTTGAAGGCTTATAGACTGAAGTAATGTTAAGGTATTAGGAGGACACAGATGTGAAGTAGACATATTAATGATAAAATTTTAAGACAGTAATTTATGGTAAGAAGAACTAATGCATGGTGGTTTTAGAGCAGTCCTCACTTTCCAAAGTGCAAGTCCTTATTAATACCCACGTGAAATACTCCGTTTACCAAATAAATGCAGCAGAAAAATACATGCTTAAATGTAAACAGGATACAGAAGCCATATTATTGTATTTAACTTAGTATATAATATGAATATGAAGTATATGCATTACATATTATAGGCATTATCATTCCGGATGTCATGTACAGTTACGAATTCACAGGACCAGGGATGAGCTGCAAATAGTATTTCAGTAAGGCTGAATTTAGAACGCTTTACACTTTTGTACAAAATGTTGTAAGTACAAAACCTGATACTACTAACAAGCAAGCATATTATTATAGTACCCGCAGGATTGACTTTTACTCTGTAAACTGTAATTAATTACTACAGATAATTTGCAGAATACCATCATATTTAATAAAAATAATTCTGCAAATAACTTTGTGCGAAAAAATCAGTAAAAATCTCCCATTGTGCTCATTTCGTATATTTAAGAAATAGATAGTATAGTTTCATTTAAAAATTCAAATTCAAATAAATCGAATTATTTTCAGATTCTTTTTACAAAGTACGAAACTGTACGAACGTAAATACGAAGTGTAGAATTGTAGTAATACTTTGTAAAAAGGGATGAGGGTCTTTCCTTGTTAATCTCTTCCATTCATGCTGTATTTTTCCAGACACTAAGACTCAGGAATTCTTGCCGTTGGCAAGGGTAGGTATTTTTTGTTGATATCCCCGGCTTTATGAGTTCCTTAGAAAATAATGACGACGCAACAACCATGGCACAATGATGCAATCCGTACGTTTCAGAGATCACATACTAAGAGTTCTACTACTATACATGTTTCACTATAATGTATTCCTCACTTTAACTCATGGTAGGAGATCCAAATCTAAATTTAGCTGTTCATCTCTGAAAAGAATTCTTCCACCACTTGCCTACGTTTTTGGTACTTATAAGGAAATGCAAGAGTGGGTACTGCCTGAAACTGATATAGGTATAGGTTTAAATTTACATTTTCAGTCTCAGGTAGTTTCAGATTATATACATGACAAATTATATACTTTTTTATAACACATCTTTCTATTTGCTAAGGTTGAGATAATATTTTAAGAATCTTGCATTCGGATATACTGACTATTTTTTCCAAAATTATAAAATCGCCTTCATATCTTCCGCAGATGTGCAAATATTCATTTTAATTACTATCTTCTATTTACCACACTAAAAAGATCAGAAAATATAAAATTATACAATTGCATCGTAAAAAATACTCATTAGTAATTATTGCATTTGCAACGTTGCAAATGAATATATTATACCGTATTTAAATTATGAGAAACATGTGAACTGAAGGTAAAAATGAAGAAAAAAGAATTGCTAATACGATTTCCTAATACCTAAATTAATGTAACTACTCCGACATTCATCTCATGTTTAGAATTTATAATACACAACCCTGAGAACAAAAAATTCATACTGCATTACATATTTGATTTGCATGTACCTGAGTAAGGTGAAACGTGCAAGATTAAGCAAAATATAATTTTGCAAGCTAATGCAAGGAAATGTGAAGATTCTTTTATTATTAAGTATCGTAAGATACTTGTATAAGAATGCGTTTTACGTCTGTCCGTCTGTCTGTCC
>JABASD010000794.1:0-57813 GCA_019776165.1 Pogonognathellus flavescens | reverse complement strand
TCACAATACAATCAATGGCGTGGTAATACAAATTGCAGTTGTTATTATTGCAATGAAAATACTATGACGGCCGTCGTCGGGATGACGGCCGTCATCGGGTTACCGCTAGTTATTCTATACGAAAATACATACCAATAAGCAGTTTATGGGTTATATTTATATTGTTTTGATTTTAATTCCGGTATCATTATTGATATTCATTGTCTGTGGCTCACATCGTAAAAGTTATTTAATATCCACGAATTTATTTTATTATGTTACGATTGAACTTACTAATCATCTTTCTGTGTCATATTTAATGCTTGTCAGTTTTAACCAGTCACAAAACCTCTTTCTGTATACAATTTATACCATTATGATTATTATTTATTAACTGTAGATTATCAATACTTAAGTTTGAATATTCTAAAAAAATGTCAATTATTTTAATTGTAAAACCTAATGGGTGTGGTAGCAGAAAAATAGAAGATATATAACAAAGCTGATGTTAAATTAAGTCTACTACCTGTTTACTTTTTAAATAATGAACTTTCAAAAGGTCAATAGAATTCTCGATTGGCCGTCTCAGTCGGTCTCACTCAACATTGCGGAAATGGAAGAAAAATACCTCCAGAGGGTATTTGGTATTTCGGTACCTCTGTCGAAACATTAACTAGCAGCTTAACTTCTCTTGACTCCTCTCACCTCTTTTAATAACACTGACTAATCCACTAATAAAATGGAATAAACTTTTTTAGCTTATATGTATATAATTAAAATAATTATAGAGTAAACAAAACTTGTTTTTAATATCGCTAACGATTGTTTGCATTATGTCAAAGCATTGCTAGGTTTTTACAATTGAGTAATTCAATATATTTTGCATTGTCAGTACGAACAGGTTAGAAAGGTTATATTTTACTTAGACTAATTTATACATTAGGTACTATAACACGGATGTGTAGTTTACGAAGTCACTTTCAAACTACAATAGCAGCACTGATAATCTTATTTTACCCACAAAAAATTAAAGCCAGCAATTTATGTAAATCGTTATTATTTATTGTACCACTAATAATTTCTGCCGTACACTATATTTCATTTGGATTATATTTATAGCTATAATGTTTTTCAACATAAAAATTTGCATTGATATTATTTGGTGCAATAATAAAACAATGAAAGAAAAATATTAAGCTTCTTTTTACTATCTCTGTTAGTTGATTATTGATTGCATATTAAAAATATATTTCTGGTGCAGAATAAAAAATGAAAGTACAGCTTTTAATTCATAACGACATTTTGGTACAATGGAGGATTTTTTTCAATTACGGATATTACTTGCTAATTATACCATTCAGGATAGTTCGAAACAGTTCCACTGGTTTGTACTCCATTCACACTAACTGCGTGCAAAAGGTAACGGTAGCGCAATAATATATTATAAAATAAGAATTATTATTATTATATTTTTTTTTTAACTCGTAATAATTTGTTCCAGGTATTATGCTACTTTTTGTTGTTTTGTGGGGGAGTGCTTGTCATCTATGCACCAAGTACAAGTAATGAAATAACACAAAAAAGTGCTCTGAAAGTGTACGTCCATGCAACAAATCAATTGTTATATATTTTTTTCCACGCCTTTTTCATAATTACTTTTTGCATGAAGACTAAATCATTTTCCTCTTTCTTTATTGAAATTTACAACAATCAAAACTTCTTTGCTAGAAGAAGTCCCATGAAGGTATACCGATAATAAAATCTTCATATGAAATAATTAATCACGTCTTCCTACCGTAATTATCATATCATTAACTATTTATCCACTTTCTTACAGAAACTTTGGGCAACAATTTTTCCACATTTTGCTTGTCTGTTTTTTATTGCTCTTCCTGCATCGATCTGAATCAAGGTCTACGAAGAGCAAAATTACAACATGAGCGATTTCTTTGAATACATCCAAACAGTTTCGCTTTTTCATACCAGTTCTAAATACTTTCACCAATTTATAGCCGTTTTCACAATGATAGTGGATGTGGTATTTAGACTCGTTCAAGATTATATTTATTTGTTTTTCACCTTTGCTACGTTTTTACTTCGTGAAGTGATTGTAAACTTTTGGGAAAATATAAAAGATCCTCAAATGCAGCCGGACGAGGTTTGTTTCCCTCCACTCACAATAACAACACATTATAATTCTAAGTAATCCTTTCAAGAATAAAATGATTATTAATTTAACTTCAGATAATCGAAAACTATGAAATTCTGAGTAAATTGACAGCAAGGTTGAATCAGTTAACAACATTTGTAGTCATCATTTTCATTTTTGGAGGATTCCCATTCTTTGCAATGCTACTTGGCGAAATGCTTGTTACTAATGTTAAAATTAAGGAAATCCGTATACTGCTTTACTTCATTTATTACGCCTCTGCTAGTGTATTTGCTGCTACCGTAAATGGCAAGGTGATTCACTTAATCTCAACAAGCAACTGACACAATACTACTTTTAGGACGTCATATTGTTTCATTATCCTCAAAATATAAGCATTTACATGATTTTTCATTTCTAGATTAATCATTTCCAATCGTGGATTCTTGAGGAACGAAAACGAAGAGGTTTTACGACCGCTCAGCTTCATTTGATAATGTACCACATCAATTCCAGCCAAATCGGAATGAGCGTTGAAGGATGGTTTACAATTTCGTACGGATTTATTGGATCTTTGATCTCAATCTTAATCACCTATTCTCTCGTCATCATTCAATTCAATGATGCTGTTAAATGTTAACATTTATGGCTATATTTATATTATACTTTTTTTAATTATCAAACTTGTCAATGAAGTAGCATTTTACTTTCTATCTGTCTGAATTACAGTATTGTTGATGCATCCATAATAATTTTTTACAAAACAAAATATGGAATCGATGACCCATTAATTACGCAGGCAGTTTACAAATTTAATGCTATATATCTTCAGTAATTTACTTGTTATATAAAAGTACTGACCACACTGACCAGTAAGGAAAATTCATCTGCATAAAAACAAGTTCTGTATACCTATCAATCCACAATTGAAAAACTATTTATTATTGGTTCATACAAAACTTATAAAAGTTTTCGTGTTTAGCTATTTTTTATTCAGCACGTGCCGATATGAGCATTTATAAGCTCGCTTAAAATGAACGTGTGAGGTGTGAGCCCCCTAAAGGGAAATCTTAATTACGCGTCTGGGGATATTTATATTTAAATGCAATTATGCTTTGGTCAGGTAAGTTTGTCAAAATGAGTCCTCCTTTGTCATTATGAAGCTAACGATGCTAAAGTACTGATTTTAACTTCGAAGGATTTATAAAACGGCATTATTTTAAGAAATGATCAAAAGATGAAATTAGCTACTTACTAGAAATTAGATTTTACTTGCTCTGTACATATTTCCATTACTTTCATTAGGATTCCATGACTTTTGGCGTTTATTAATTTTCTGAGTACGAAAAAATTCTTAATCGATTTCCATTCGCCTCATACATAATAATCATTTAATTATTTAATTAGTTTTATTATTGTAATTATATTAATATTTTATTGTGTCGAAATGAAAAAAATAACCTTTATATTTTATATCCTATCGGCTAATGATAAACCCTTTGACAGAAGAGTGCAAATAGAACCTGTTGCATTATATAAGTTCTAATCCATTAAGTGAAATGAACATTATCGAATATTTATTGTTTAGTCTGTAATTCCAGGTTCAAGAAAATTTATTTTTAATCTGACTAATGCTTGTGTGTCTAGATCAAATTAGTGGTTGTAGATTAAGTTAGTACATCTAACTACTTATAAGTACTCAAGGGCGTACCGTGGGGAGGAGCACAGAGGGCACGTGTTCCCAGAGAATTCCAAGAAAGGGGGTTATTATTTGTAGAAGCCGAAAGCTGCACATAACCCTTTTTACGGTGTTTTTTTATGGTGGTGCCTCCAACAAAACCACTTTATTAGGTGGTTCCCTCTGTCCCCCAAACCGAAATCCTGGGTACTCCTTTGTAAGCACTTCAATCCTTTTAATATCGTGAGTACTAAACACTTCTCGAAAATAGGTTAAGTATTAAACCAATTTTAACATTGCTATCATGGATTACGATTATTGCAGTTTTGAAAGTGAACATTATTAGTATAATACTCTCAGTGGCAATAATATATTTGTGCGATTCTTTTTAAACTTCAAGAAAAAAATCAAATAGTTAAGCCTAAGCCGATAAGTTGAAGTGCCGAGTTAACAACTCCAACAAGTCTAAAATGAAGTAATAAGATTTTCAATTGCATTTAATGTATTGATATAATAATGCATTACAGAATAATATTTTGTACAATAAAAAGCATAAGAAATATTTTGTTTTATCTGTATAGTAAAAACAGTATTAATAGTTTGCTGTATGCTGAAAATATGCTGCTGAAACAGAATTATCAACCGTATCAAACGAAAGAAAAAAATTTACTTCACCACAACGACATTTTGTTACAATGGAAAATATTTTTCAACTACGCGTATTACTTATTGATTGTACCATTCAGGATGGTTCGAAATATATTCCACCGGTTTATACTCCATTCACACTAACTGCCTGCAAAAGGTACGTTTAAATTAATTAAATTAATATTTAAATATATAACCTGATTTAGAATGTTATATTGGTTTAATTTAATGGGAAATAATTGATTGTCAGGTGTTATGCTATTTTCTCTTGTTTTGTGTGGGAGTGTTTGTTTTCGTCAGTGCACCGGGCACGGGTAAGGAGAACGTAGCAAAAGGTGCTCTCCAAGTCTATGTCCAAGCAACAAATCAATTTCTGTTTGATGCTTATTACATCTTTTTTATAATTACTTTTTGCATGAGAACTCAAACATTCACTTCGTTTTTTCTTGAAATTTGCAACAACCAAAACTTCTTCGCCAGAAGAAGTCCTATGAAGGTAATAATAAAATGTTTCAGTTATATTCAAATCATTAGGGAGAAAAAATATAATTATAATGATGCTTTATTTTTACAGAAGCTGCGGACAACAATTTTCTCACATTTTCTTTGCCTAGTTTTTGTTCTGCTTCCTTTTTCAGCGTGTATCAAAACCTACGAAGAGCAAAATTACAACATTCACGACTTTTTTGAATACATGCAGACTGTGTCGATTATTCCTGCTACTTCTAAAAGCATTCTACCGTTTACAGCAATTTCCGCAATAATTTTAGATATCGCATTTAGAACCACACAAGATTACATGTTTTTATTTTTCACTTTTGCTACATTTCTACTTTACGAAATTACTGATACCTTTTGGGAAAATGTTCAAGACGACCAAACAATGTCTGAACAGGTTAATTAATGTGATTATATGCTTACAGTGTTACAATTACTTCTCTAATGCTTCGAGCGATTATCAAAATAAGGAATGGTTTAATGATTGACAATGATTACAATTTTAATTGCAGATAATCGAAAATTTTGAAATCCTAAGTAAATTAACAACCAAGTTGAATCAATTAACAACATTTGCGGTCATCATGTTCATTTTTGGAGGATTTCCTTTCTATGCAATGCTTATTGGTGAAATGCTTTACACGGAAGTTAAAATTAAAGAAATCCGTATGTTGCTATACTTCATTTATTACACAGCGACCAATGTATTCGCTGCTACTGTAAACAGGAAGGTAATTTAATTAATTACGTCACAAGTAACAGAGTAACAGATGCAATACTTATAAAAGGATGTCTTATCTCTTTATCGTTACGATAATTAAAAACTTGTCCAACTTTTTATGTCAGATGAATCAGTTGCCATCTTGGATTCTTCAGAAACGAAAGCAAAGAGGTTTTACAACTGGTCAACTTCAATTGATGATGTATCACATCAATGCAAACCCAATCGGAATGAGCGTTGAAGGATGGTTTACAGTTTCTTATGGATTCGTCGGATCTTTGATCTCAATGTTAATCACATACTCTCTCGTTATCATTCAATTCAAACCGTGAAATTTTAACATTGCAAATTTTAAAAAGCTACAAAACATGCACTAATTTATATTATTATCACCACCAACAATGGCGTACCCAGCATTTCTCTTTGGGGGGCGCGTACCCCAGTGTTCCCCCCTTGACTATCAAAGGTATGCCAAAAATATAGACAATTGCCTAATTCAAAATTTGGAAAAAGCGTTTA
This sequence comes from Pogonognathellus flavescens, assembly GCA_019776165.1. NCBI lineage: Eukaryota > Metazoa > Arthropoda > Collembola > Entomobryomorpha > Tomoceridae > Pogonognathellus > Pogonognathellus flavescens. Next base: position 51,621 of record JABASD010000794.1, on the reverse strand, counting down.
TTCGTGAACAAATGTAAAAAGATGGCAAATATGTCTTTATTTCTGAAATTGGTCCTATTTTTTGTGTCTTAACCGCATCAGCATCACTGATGCCTAATGCATTAAAAATTATAGGGTACGCCCTTGACCACTAATTCCACATTTTCAACTACATTTTAGAATGCAAAAAATAAAATATTTGCCAAATGTCAAACAAGAACACTTTAATACTAAGGAAAGGATACACACTCCTCAATATTCGTTTTCAGGATAATAATGTCCTTAAATAATAACCTTAATTTAATGCCACTTTAATATGTAAAAAAATATCAATCGGTCAAAAATACGAAAATATGTTGAACCAATAAAAATATGTCAAAATTGTATTGTAATAGGAATTATTGAGTAATACACAGTCAGTTGATACATGAAAAATTTATTTAAGTTTAAATTCCAAATAAATGAATGCAAAAGAATTACAGTTTTGGTGATTGGTGTCTATGTTAAAAATATTATAGATTAATGAGATTATAGAGTATGATTATGATACTGACAATGACAATAGTTTTCAACTGATTAAGGCGGGTTTTAGTGTTTTTTGCACACTGCAAGTCCAATTGTAATGGCAAAGGCTGAGACTCCCAGCGCAGTTCTGACCCATTGCTGGGTACTCCACTTCTCAATACGTCTCCTCACTTCGCCGTCGTTATTTTCTGCTGTCGTTGAGTCCATGGCCATTAATGTCTTGATGTTTCCTCCCATGACGAAAATCGTGAATGGTATACATGTGAAAGTCATCCCAGCGACAAGCAAATATCTTGGGTCCGGTTTGTTGGAAGTGAAATAAACTGCAAGCCCCGAAATGGATTGAATCAGAATTGTAGTGACGGCTGTTTTTGCTCCATTTTGGTACAGCAATTTCCATGCGGGTAGCGGATCACTGCTTGCAAGAACTGCTGGACTTGCAACTAAACTGACAGTTGTTCCTAATCCGGCATAAATCCCAGATGAAAATATCAACACAGGCTCCCAATTCATTGTTGATTATTGTGAATGTCACCTGTAACATACACACAAAATAAGAAAGTAGATAGTGGTAAATTAAATTTCAAAATTAACAATAACACAAGAGTAATACAAGAGTAACCTCAAAGTAAATTGATTAAATAATATACCTTTTTGTTGGGATTTAAGGAAATGTAACAATGAATTATTTTCGCTAACGAAATAATAATAAATTATAAACAAACACTTTGACCAGGAAAAATGAGAGGCAAGGATGTAAGAGGACATCACAAATCACGTGAAAAGCAATAAGCTATGTTATTAGAGATAATTGCTCTGTTGTGGGAAAATACCGCTGTAAAAAAGAGTTCTTCTACATAGTTCTATCTTATGTAGTCGTTTGAAGGGATCAGCAATGAAGTGCTTGTTCATTGCTTGCTGATCCCTGAGTTTTTTATGCACTCCACTGTTACTCCTCACTGTTAGTTTTTAGGAAAATAATGCTCCTTTTCCCTTTTCTATCATCTTTGTTTAATACCACTTTTTTAATATGTAATTTCTAAAAGCAGCAATAGGTTTTTAGGAAAATAATGCTCCTTTTCTATCATCTTGATTTAATGCCACTTCAATATGTAATTTCTCAACTAAAAACATTCATGGGTGAAAAATATTAGAATATGTTGAACGAATAAAAATATGACAAAATTGCATTGCATAGGAATTATTAGGTAATACAAATACATTGGACATTGACACATGAACAATTTATTCAGGTTTAAATTCCAAAATAAATGGGAAAAGAATTACATTTTTGGTGTCTATCATTTGATAATATAGAATACTGAATTATAATAATACTGATAATAATTTGCAGTTGCAAATTAATGTTTGTTGCACACGGCAAGTCCAATTGTGAGCGCAAAGGCTGAGACTCCCAGCACATTTCTGACCCAGTGCTGTCTACACCATTTCTCAATAAGTCTCCGAACTTCCCCGTCGTCATTTTCTGCTGCTGCTGTTGAGTCCATGGCTTGTAATGTATTAATTGTTTTTCCCATGGCCAAAATCGTGTATGGTACACTTGCGAAAGTCAACCCAGCGACAATCAAATATCTTGGATCCGGTTTGTTGGAAGTGAAATAAGCCGCAAGCCCCGAAATTGATCCAGTTAGAATTGTAGGGAGGACTATTATCCCTGAATTTAAGTACAGCGCTTTCCATGCAGGAAGAGGATCACTGCTTGCAAGAACTGCTGGACCTCCAACTAAACTAATCGTTGTTCCCAATCCGGCATAAATCCCAGATGAAAATATCAATGCAGGCTCCCAACTCATTCTTGTTTTTTGTAAGGTAACCTTCACCTGTAACATAAAATGAGAAAATAACTGGTAAATTAAATGTCAAAATTAACAATAAAATAATAGTACAAGAGTCAACAAGAGTAATAACCTGAAAGTAAATTAATTAAATGATACACCTTTTTGGACTTTAAGGAAATGTAACAAATAATTATTTTCCCTGACTGACTCGCTGAAATATACAAACAAATTGCGTCAAACTCTTTGAACAGAATGAGAGGCAAGGGTACTACGTCTAGATCACGTGTAAAGTAATGTTAGAGATAATTGCTGTGCGTGGGAGAATATTGCTGTAAAAAACAGTTCTATCTTGTGCAGTTGTTTTGTCTGAAGGGACAAGGGAGAAGGGATGACTTAAAATTTTAAAGTCTCACATTGACACTCGAGTTGAAACAGTTGAGATTGAGAGTCTCACTCTCTCACTATACTCAGGTACTTCACACTTCACGTACTTCTACAGTTCTACAGTAACACTTCTCGTAGTGCAAGAGAATTTCATGTCTCAAGCCTCAAGTCCCATTGCAATAAGTAATAGAACCGAACGCACTAAAAACCAATGAATGAATGAGGCTTGAGTTGTATTATCTTCTTTTTGGTTGATTAGGGTTAATTCTTAATTGGAGTTAAGCGATAATTCCTGTCAGAAAGAATTATTATGTAATCAATTTAAAAAAAACATTTAAACCCCTCAGCTTTATTTCCAACAGTTTACATGGAAGTTATCACTCATATTTCTAAAGAAATAAATTTTTATTAGTATTGCTGTTAAGGTGTAGAATTTCTTTAATTGAAACAATTCAATCTATTTTATTATATATTTGTATTACTTTTGACACTGCGTATATCCAAATTGATTCACTTACGGGATAATCATCATAATAAATTTTTGATTTATTTTTGGTATATATTCTCGTCGCACTATTAATTAAATATTTCTACATGGAAGAAATAAGATATAGAATTACTAAAATTAATGTTACTGGAAAAAAACATAACCTATTAACATAACCTAGTTTTGGATTACTACGAATAGTTTAACATAAACTTTGACTTTGGCAATGCGCCAGTCGTCGATTATGATGATGACCATGAAAACGACGGCGATGGTGATGATGGTGGAACCCATGGTCAGAAGTCAGACATGTTTTGCAAGAATTACAAGAATTTAGATTTTGCTGAACAGAGTTTGTTTGGCCATTTGCAGATAAAACTTCGTTTTGAAGTGTGCCAACTCGGGATTCCAGTTGACCAATTGTCTGCTTTAAATTTCCGGAATTTCGTTGTTCACTTTCCACCATTGATTTCAAACCTGCTTCTTTAGATTTGCAGTCCAAAGAATCTTGCCTCAAAATTTGACTTGCTCCTTTTTCATTCGCCAATTGAATTTTTATCTCAGCTAAGGTTTGTTTTGTGCTAGCAAGTTGTTGAGTCATTTCCAAACTATTCTTCTCGACCGTACTTTTCTCAAGTTGAAGTTTTTCCATTGACGCAATTAAATTTGTTTTCTCAGTCTCACACAGTTGAATATTTCGAGAGAGAGGATGTTCATCGCTTAACTCATCTTGCAGAAAAAACTCGACAGCCTTCCTCATTTTCTCGGCTAATAAATTATTTCCTCTACTCCGAAGGAATTGTGTAATAGGTTTTATTTTTATATCACTGTAAAGTACAGACAGATCGTTTATCAACGAATCTTTCCATAAATCGTGCAGTGATTTGCTTCCTGCAAAGAAAATGGTTGGGTTTTCTGAATAAAATTGAGAATCTCCACCTCTGAACTTCAGTGTTGCTTTGTTGAGAATGGAATCAGCCATAGATTGTGTAACTCCCTTATTTTGGATTAGAGTTCGGAAATAAGTAGCTAAATCCTCCGAAGAGGAACATGGGTAATCTTCAACTGTAATTTCAACGGAACCTCCAGCATAAGCTGAAGTAGCTACATGTGTTCCATATTTATTTAGGAATCCTTCCCATTTCTGAATTGAGCTGGGAACAGAAATGTCAAATTGGGGTAAACCTTCGAGCCTGGTCAAAAATTCATTACTCAAATCAACCGTTTGTAATTCTAAATTTAAGACTCGGAATTCGATCAACAGAGAAGAACAACTCCCACGAGAAATTATATTAAAGCCCGGTTTTATTTCAACGGGTAAATTTTTCATCATTTCTTTTGGTATTCCCAGTGAAAATGTTCTACTATTTATATATTCGGTTTCTGTTGAAAACTTTTCATAATAGAATTTTGTATCTTTATGGGTAGTCACGCTTATATAAGATGGAAGTCTACGACCTAAAATTGGTGACAGCAAAGTTGAACTTTTCTTAATATCAAATGGTGAAATGTTTATCAGGGAATCTGTAGAAATATCATAGCTATTTCTAATCATGGGATTGATGGAAAGCATCGGGGCTTGAATTTGAAAAGCGGCTTTCAGGAGCAATTCCGCATGTTGAATCCGATCTAACTCTCTAAATAGTTTTCCCTTTTCTTGGTTTGTTCTGGGTAAATCCTCAATTGTTGTGATTAGTCGAAGATGTAGCGCTTTCTGTAGATATTGAAGGGCGTCCTTGGGAAGATTTGCTTTTTGGGGTAAATTTTCATATGCCGTGGAAAGTCGTTGGGAAATCTGCGTATCTTCTGTTTTCAAATTGGCATTTGTGAGTTTTACTAATAAATCCCCTGCCCGACTGTCTCCAATTTCAAGCAGGACAGCTTTAGACACTAATTGTACATTTGAACTGTTTTTATAACAGACAGAAGTAAAAAATTGACTTTTAACTAATGACGAATCAGCCACAATTTGTTTTACGGACTCACAGAGATTGTGAGGGTAGATTTCACCATTCGGTAATTTAAATCCCGAATCAACTTTTTCCAATTCTTGCTCTTCTCCTTTGTTTTCAGCAAGAACAATTCTGATTGGTGACGGAAATAACGTGAATTCTTTAATTGCTTTCTCAATATTCCTTTTTTGTGGCTCGGGATCTTTTGTTTCTTTTTCTGGAACTCCCATGAAATGTGTCATTACAAAAATTAAATTGCTTTGTGTAGGGCTGACGAGTTCATTGTAGAGGATACTAATTCCTTTAAGCATTTTCACAAATTTGGCACTTTCGCCGTAAAATCTGTTGTCGTCATATCGAGCGAAAATCAATACCACGTCTGGAGGACGATGACGGAGATCTGAATGAGATTTCAAATATTTTTCTAATGTTGCCAGAAATCTTGCATCGTTTTCAAGACCTCGGGTGTCTTCCATTCCTGGTGTGTCAATCACTCGCAATTCAGTTTCATTTTTGTTCGGCAATGTAACACTGTACTCAAATATTTCCGAAGTGGTCGACGTTGAATCTCCAACTTCAGCAATGTTTGTGTCGAACATCAAATTTATCTAAACGAAATATCAAAGTCTCCATATAAATTTTGTCTTTGATGTTTCAATTATTTTTGTAGTGTTTCAACCTTGGCTTTAACGATAAACGCATTCAGAGTTTGAAAAAGGTTTTTATATTTTATTTTAATATTCAGTTATTACCGTAGAAGATTTGCCACTTCCGGATAATCCAACCACTAGAACGTAGATTACATTATTGCTTTTGGATGGAGTAGTTTTCTAAACACAGGAAAATGTTGTTTTCTATCATCGGCATTAACAGTTTTTTGCAGATGCTTTAAAATGTATAACTATTACTACAAATATCCGTATAGTATATATGTATATAATTTTAGAGGTTTTCTATTTTAAAATTACAATACAAGACAGTACAATTAAACTCACCGTGAAATTTTGTGCAGAACTTCCCTTTATGGCAAAACTGCATGTTAACAGCAGTAAATAAGAAAGACAGAATGATGAACAGAATGGCAATGCCATTATTGACGATTAACAATTTTATCTAAATGTTATAATTAATTTAACTAATCGAGGAAGTAGATTATAGTCGTACATAAATTTAAAGCTTCTTCTATGCTAATAATAATTAATAATTATCAAGATGAATGTTGATTCTCTGTTATCGGCCAGAAGGTGAATGATGAATCTGAATTATAATTTCCATTTTATATTTAAAACCTTATCAGGACTTGATCTGGCAGATCTGGACTGAAGACTGAATGACTACTTTCGTACAAATTAATTAACGAGAATTAACGTGCGCAAGGAGTTCAACAGTAAACAATTTTTCTGTAAGTTAAACATTCTAAAGGTTATCTCAGTAATTACTTGGAATCTATGTGCACGTCTTTGTAGACAGGCTTATAAATACTTAGTTTAGCGAAGACTGAAATAACACAATGCTCCGCTGTAAGTACACTCCGTATGCTGATAAATACTGTGCTGACAATCACATAATACATAGTACATAATAAGTATTTACATCATGTAATACGTAAAGGTCAATTTTGCTCTACTGAGAACCAGATTAGAGATTACTGCAAACTGCAAGATCTGTTATTTATCAAGCTTCATAATATTATTTCATGTGTTTAATTTTATGTTTATACTGTACTTGTCTCATCAAATGTATAAAGGTTGCGAATATGCTTTGATATTGACCTAGAACATTTCAATTAACTAACTGAATATAAAGATTTACTATCTAGAGGAAAGTTGTATTTATGAATAGGAACTCTGTCTTAAAGAAGTTTCACACAATTTTTTACTAACTTATACAAAGCGATAGCGTCTCCAGTTTGATCACATTGCCCCAATTACAAAGATGGAAATAATTCCAATTTCAGTTTTACATTTTTAAACACTCCAAAATCATTAATAGAATTTATCGCCGAATTAAATAAGTTTATTTATTATAAAACGAGTTGTTCACTTAAGCATGTGTGATGCAACTTAAAATGAAGAATGTCAAAGTTTAAAGTCACTAAGCACAGTCACAGTTAATAAAAAATTAGGAAAATATTTACAATAATTTTAATTGAAGAACACACGACAGGAAGTTATTAAATGAATTCCTCTCATATGAAATATAAAACAAGCATAACCAGTCTAACCAATGCAGTGCAGTAGTAGTGTAATAAAGTGAGTATGAAATACATAGTATATTATAGTGATGGTTTACATTGAACATAGATATTCCTGATTTAGCGCTGATTATAATTTAGGTAATCGAATATCAAAATATTTTTTTAATATACAGGTATTATAAAATATTCAACGTTCGATAGCAGCATTGGTTTACAATATTACACAATAATATAGTATATAGTATAATTATAGTATAATTATGGTAATAATTTTTCAACAGTAACGTCTTTCATCTTTTTTGTCTTTGTGTTTGTAGATTATTTTATTTTGTATTTCATCTGTTTTTAGCGTAGGTACTACCTCGATCAAATATTTATAATAATCTACTTGTTCATATTTATTCAAATAATGGCCCTAATCACTAATTCAATTCACAGTTGTTTGTATTCAATTGCAGATTAACGTGCAACCGAACTACACTGAATCGAATATCACACTGGCAAATAACCAAATCAATTTAGAGTAATCATAGACGACTTAGAAAACTTAACCACAGAGATGACTGAAGTTCAAGGTCAAGACAAGATGGATTTCCCACGATTCGCAACCAACCCACGCATCTGTTTCCTTTGTTTCTGCAAAATCAGCGACAACATTTACGCACCAGCCGATGACTCCATCAAAATACTGAACAATTGTTTAGCGAATTTACACACTGCAATTACTGGCAAGGGTGGTCCGAAGGAAATCAAATTTACTGAAGGAAATCAGCTACCGTTTTGTAAAAATTGCTTTGACTCTGCCGTGGAACTCACCCAACTGTGTGAACAATTTGAGACCTTAAAGAAAGCCGTTTCAGATATATCAATGATATTCTCAATAGCTGTTTTACATCGACGAAGTTTATTTGTTGGCGATGGAAAGCCAAAGTCGACTAATAACGGATTGGGTGAGGAGAAGGTGATTGGTATAGATGTCTCGGAATTGCCTTCACAATTTTTTACTTCCGATCCACAAGAAAACAATTCAGGACAAAATGTTGAAGAATCTGGGAACCAGAAAATGCATATTTCGACGAAAATAGGATGTTCTACAACAAACGATGACGCATTAGATGAAATAAAAGAAGAACCAATGGACGAGGCAACTGATTTTCAAGATGAAACTGAAAGAGATTTTTTTACCAATAACCCGACCCTTGTGGATCCACTCTATCCTTATGTGAGTGACGTTAGATCGTTGAATGAAAGTAAAAAACCCATTCCTAGCCAGGATATTGTAGGTAAAAGTATCCAGTCTCCCAAATTAGGAATGAAAATTACTATAATTAAGAACTCATCCAAGAAAACATCAACATTTAAAATCGAAAGTAAGTAAACTTTGCCTTTGCACCAATTCTTTCTCCATTTGAAACTATATATATTATTATTATTATTATTATCAACGTGATAAATGATAAAGGTAGGCAGTCTTTTGAGTCTTTTCAGGGTTTAAAAGAAAAAATCTAACTCCTGAATGACCTGAATGATTTCCTTTCCTTGTTCTAAAATAACAACATTTTTATTTTCAATTTATTATAGTTGATAGTAAAAAGTGTATTTTTAACATGTCAGTTTTTTTTAAATGTCACGTTTCTTAATTGTATTAAAATTTGTACTAATACAAACCTAAACCACATCATTTAGTTATTTCATTAATCATTAAAGTACTAATTTGATGATAATTTCAGGGATACCGCTTCCACTGGTGGGACCAAATCGTATTAAATCTGAAAATCGTCCACAAGAATTAAAATTTGAACCAATTGACGTTAACAACCGTTCTAACCGCGATCCTCTTTGGGTTGTCGATGGCAACAATGCTCCTCTTGTCGCAAACAATTTGCTACCACAATTACCGGTTTCACAGCAACCCAGATTAGAGACATTGCGAAGAAGAACGACTGTGCCGTATGAAAATCAAATTATGTGGAATAAATCGAAGAAGCAATTTCGTTGCGAACATTGCTCAAAATATTTGTGCAACAAAACATCATTAGAAAATCATATCATTTCAAAACATACAGCAGAAAAACCACTCAATTGTTCTTATTGCGAGAAGCGTTTTGTGACTAAATCTCATTTAAATTTCCACGAAAAGAAACACGCTGTAAAGAAAGAACCCGGGAGCAAATAATTAATCTGATTAATCACTAACTTTGTTCGAGAACATTTTTTTGCTAACTTCAAGCTGTTCTCAGTGAACGATACAATTGACAAAGATTTACATGCAGATGCAAAATATTTTGCCAAATCGCTTTGTTTAAAAAAATAATTACTGACTTTTTTAATTAATTAATACAAAATGGTTATTTTGTTTCTTGTTAAATTGATATATATGTATAAAAATTGACGATGGTTTCCAATCCATTATTTAAATACGATTGAAAATAATTAACTGTGGAAGATTTAATGGCATGTCTCAGTAGTTGGACTTGGACTATTGAATTGAGCTAAGGTATAATATAAGACGGCCGCCAATGTTAAATTCCAGTCAAATAGAATGAAAATAGTCGCAATGCTGTTGGCTGTGAGAATTCTGAGAATTGATTAATTTATTGATTTAGTGTAATTAAACTGTGAAATAGAATTACAACACATTTAATGTATTGTTAAGGGGTTCAATATAATTACGGTATTTATAAAATATTATGTTAGGTTAAGTTATTTTGACTGTAGATTAATTAAGTATAGGCGCTATATGACTTTGAAAATTAATTAACTTTGCTAGATCTTAGTTCTTTTTGTTTTTTACTGTTGCACTATTTTGTAGTTATTTAAATTATTAGTGTACAGTAACATTCGTTTGTTTTGTAAGTTGAGGGAAAGTGTGAGATGGTAATGCAACGGATAAAATTGATTACTTTCGATGCAACAGAGACGTTAATTAAATTTCGAACCCCACCGATTGACACTTACAGAGAAACAAGTATTCGTCATGGACTCTCTCTTACTCGGGACGAAATCGCAAATAATTTCAAAACAACTTGGAAAAGTCTTAACAAAGAAAAACCTCACTTCGGGAAAAACTGGCAAGAGTGGTGGACGGAATTTGTCTTCAAAACATTAAAGGTGTGTGTGAATGCTATCTTATAATTTCAAAATATCTGAACATAAATCCCTTTCAACAAGCTGAAAATTTAAATTATTAAGTAATTATTAATAACGTATCGAATTCCTGTTGATTTTTTATTGCAGACGACTAATGAAGCGGTTGCAGCAGATCTTTTGACTCATTTTTCCACTGGCAAGGCTTATCAATGGAATAGAAACGCTTTAGAAACTTTGACGAGACTCTCAAAGTGTAATTTTCACCTGGGAATTATTTCCAATTCAGATCCACGACTAAGAAAGATTCTAAAGACAATTTCTTCAGAAGGGTCGGAAAATGAACAGTATAGTGCAATAATTGAAGCAGTGAAGAAAGAAGAATTGTTTAAGCCTTTAGTTTTGTCTCATGAATGTGAAATTAGTAAACCTAGTAATGTCATATTTGAAATAGCTAAAAATGCAGTTAATGTTGAAGCGAATGAGTGTGTTCATATAGGAGATAATGAAATTTTAGATTATGAGGCTGCCAAAAATGCTGGTTGGAGTGCAATTCATTTTAAAGGAGACTTCAAACCATTGATTGATCTAGTCTCATGACAAAATAACGTATAGAATAAGGAATTTTATCAATTAATTGTGCAGTCGTCACGAAAAGTTCGTTAGCTATGTTACTTATTTGCAAATACCGAATAATTGAATTGTAATCACATTATAATAATAAAATTATTTGTCAGTATTGTGCAGCAAATAAATAAATTCTACGCTCTAGATAATAATAATATCCGTGTTTTGTTTCCAGTATTTCTATCATCTCATGTGGTAGCGTTAGCGTTCCAATGTCTAACATTCTTCACATCACAAATGGTTATCGTCAATATATAGCAAAATACGTTAACAAAAAGGCCATATCAATTAATTAGTTTGCAGACGGTTTTAAAAACACAAAAAATATTTTATTACTAGTGAGAACTGAGGAATAAAAAATTTACATTAGCTTAGCGATGGAATCAACGGATGCAGGATTGTCTCATAGTCTCATCTCAACGTAGTCAACAATAGCGGGAGTAACAAAATAGTACATATTCTACACGTGCTGGAGAACTACAGTAACAGTAACTACAGTTGGTGAAAAACTTTTCAAAATAGGTAAGTAACTTTTACGACTAAATGTTCATTAAAATGTCACTGTAGTTTTGTGTTGGTTTTATTAAAACCGGATTTAAATTTGAATTAAGTTTTTGTTCATATATAATATTGTGTTCGATCGAATTCTGAATTCTAAGACACCTTGAATTTGGAATGTTGCAATAGATGATAGAAGAGGTGATAAACAGAAACAACATTTTTTTTCTATTTTCAGGTCTAGTTAATAGTTATAGATGCAAGCAAGTTATCCGATAGCTTGTTTGCATTCTAGTATAGTTCTATTTTTAATTTTTGTAAAATAATTGAAGTCACTAAATTAAATGGCAAAGCATTTATACTTCTAACAGCCACAGCTAATTTAAATATTTTTATCCGCAGTAATTTTGGTTCGTCACATCCTCAAATTTGGTTTATTTGGTCGTCAACCCTTCTGTGCTGTGTCTGTCAGTTTCAATCAACTATATTTACTATATCAACTGTCGAAGCCGAAACCAATCCACAATCGTCAATCAAAATTCAGATGTCAAAGTCAAAGGCGGAGAAGACTGAGAAGAACAATAAAAGTAACTCAGGATTACTTCGACCAAAAACTGCTGCAGCTGCTTCCTCAAACTGGCGCACATTTGTATCCCTGAATGGTGGAGTAAGTCCCATTAATCTATTACTTTTATAAACTAATTTTAGAAAGAAAAACTAAGTTCTAATTATGTCAATTTTATTATTATTTTTAGCAAGTAGGAAAGAAAAAACATTTTGCCAGGAAACGTAAGATGAAAACTCAACCGAACGAAGATTCTGCTAATGCCAATCAAACATCGGAAGCTAATTCATCGGGAAATCCTCAACGCCCGGTTCCTTTCAGCTCGATTCCCAAGTCAGACCTCAACGAATTTCACATGTTTAAATATGATAAACAGGGAAATCTTGTAACTCCGCTACCCGCAAACATTGCTAGACATGTTGTTGAACCTACGACTGCTGTAGCTTTGGATTGTGAATTTGTTGACATTGGAATTCGTATTGGACCTGGGAACTCTCGAGATATGGCACTGGCTAGAATATCAATTGTAAATGAATACGGATATGTATTGTACCATTCCTTTGTTAAACCCAAGACGACTGTCAGCGATTATATAACTCAGTTTAGTGGTGTACGCGAAGAAGATCTAGTTGATGGTGTGTATTTCTGTACCTTTGTACTTTTATCATTGATATTCTTCATAGTCTTTCTTTTATTTAGTTCATTTCCTAATTAATTTCCAATGTGACAGCCATTTCTTATGAATTGCAGGTGCAGAATTAGAGGACGTTCAAAAGATTGCTGCTGACTTACTGAAAGGACGGAAACTAGTTGGACATTCTATTGATAAGGATTTAAAAGTTTTAAAACTACATCATCCCAAGTCAATGATACGAGATACAGCCAAGTGAGTCATTTATTCATTTTCTGTATTGAATAAATTATTATTAAATTATTATTATAAATAACTATTGTTGATTAAAGTTAATTAATTAACGTCTTAAAGTCTTAATTGGTATCATTTTATTCAGATATTACAAAAAGAAGTGTGGGAAATACCTGAAATTGCAGGCTCTAGCGAAAGACTTATTTAAAGTAGACATTCAAACTGGAGAACATCATCCAGTAAGATTATTTTACCGTATAATGACATTTACAATCTTGTAATTATTCCCCCAATTATTAAAATTAATGTTCGTACGAACATAATTTACTAATATTTTCTAATAATTAACGTTTTATAGACGGAGGATGCTCAAGCAACTATGAAATTATATCTGCTGAATAGAAGTGAATGGGAAACCTTAATGAAACAAAAAGTTCGGAAACATCGCTAATAATGGCAGTTTTTGTTAAGGTTATTATAAAATTATGCACATACACAAATAGCATTAATAATATTAATTGTCTTACGACAAGGTTACTAAAAATGTCAACATTGATGGATGTTACAATTTAAAATAAACTCTATAAGACATAAGAGCTTGTGTTAATTTTAAATAATCGTTCCCGATTTTTCTTTTACATATTATGTTCAAACTTCAAATGAATTGAAGCGAGCATAACTAAAATTATTTAAGTTTCACGAAGCTTTATATAAAAACAAATGACATTTTAAGGTAGGGCTCTCGTTTTTCATTTAACTAACATTAAAAAGTTAAAATCACTGTCAAACTGTGAAACTACTGATGTCATCATTAATAGTTCTACGCAATTAATTTTTAAAAGATTTGAGAATGAATCTAGGTGACCTAATTTAAGTTTCAGTATGTAATTTTTAAATTTCACCTTTTTAGTAAATGAATGCCGTAATAATTCTGCAGTTTGGGTTTAGATTAACGTGTTGACTTTATTAACCATTCGCTAATAACGACTACAATAACGCTTTAACATCAATAACTTACCAACTGAAAACTATTAATATTAAATACAAAACATACACCATAAATTCAATTACAATACTTTAATGTGAGTATGCAATTAATTAATCATATAACCAACATTTACAAAACTTTTCACCTATAGCCTAAAGGTATAGGTACAACCTAGACTTTATCTCATCTCCAAATTGTTACAACACCCATATGATACACAACACCAGATATATGTACATTGTTTAATTTTTTATTATCAATATAACAACATCACGAACAGAGAGGGAACGTTTGTGCTAGAAATGTGTACTTTGTGTTTACTTGTTGATACACTACACTACAGAGAGGTGACCCAATAATGATCAACTGACTTGACCAAAATGTTTCCAACTTACAGTCGTACAACTTTTGAGATTTCATTACAATTACAAGTACCTACGTATTTTTATGTAACGTATAATCGGGAATTCTTCCCCATTACTTACATTAATAATTAATTAATTACATTAATACATTACTACGTTAATTCATTCATTCCAGATATATTTCAACAAACCGATTGAAAATTACATATTTTTTGCCGAGTTGAACTATTTAACAGGTAGGTACTTGAATTCCAATGTAATCACAATAGCTCTTCACCTGGGACACATTTGGTTTTATCATTGTGACATTTTATGAGAGTGCAGTACGTTAGATCTTAAATAAACCATCAAATCTTGTAGGGAACAAACTCTACTGGCTCTACAACGGCGCTATAATAACGCTATTATGGTATTTATAGAAAACAACTATTTTAAACTCTAGAAGAGTCTTGACATCAGAGCGGTGCAGACTAAACGCTACGTTGAACAAACTGAATTTCAATTAAGATTTTTAAGTGACTCATACGCAGACGATGAGCCATCGTCAAATTCCAACCAGGTATCTTGTCCTTCATACGGTAGCCCAATACTTTGAAAAACTTCCTCCAGCTCTCGCTTTCTATGTGGAGTTGAATCATTGAATCCAATAATCTCCAAAAACTTCAACTGCGTTAATTTAGCCATGAGCTTAATAACATCTGCGCTCACCCCGTATGTTCCCGACTTACCACATTCATGTAAAAACAACTTCTTCAAATTGACACATTTTCTAACCATGGCTTCCAAATCTGAATTTAACATTGGAAACCAATAAATCTCGAGTGTTTCCAATCCCACGGGCAATTCCATCGCGTTTACCATCAAGAGAACTTCGCGTGAACGTGGGGGCGAGTCATCCCCGGCGACGTTTCCATTTCCAAGGTTATTTGCAGCTTGAACTGGAGCTGGACCAGGTTCTTCCCGATCTTCATCATCGTCCGCATCCGGAGGTTGTTCATCAACTTCCTGAATTCTTGCTTGTGTCTCCCGACATCGAAGCACTAAACTTTTTAGTCTTCTACAGTTTCGGAAGATGCTCAAATCGAAGGGAATTACTCGAGCTGAGCGGGGAGTTTCGCGTGACGTGGCAAACATAGATAAACTAGTAAGCTCAACACAGACTAAACTCTCGGAACATTTTTCAATCGGGCATTGAAAATGAAACCATGGAAAACCAGTGACTCTTGCTCTGAATTCAGCGCGAGGATCCCGACACAACCAATCGAATCGAAGTTCCCGTAATTCTGTTTGAGTTTCTAAAATTGACTTCCAAATGAAAATATCTCGATCACTCCCCTTTGTGGTGACGCAACATTTTAGCAAATTCATTTTCTTCAACTGGGGTAAATCTATTGCGTCTGGAGAAAGGAAATTCTGATGGGATCGCTTTTCTTTTCTATATCTTGCAATGTTGTTCATTCTTTCTTCGTCAGATTCGGAGGAATCTTCCCCGTCAGATACGAAATTGTCTTCATCATTGATGAACGCAACGCAAGATAAAGGAATGAGATCTAATTCCAAACTTTTAAGAGTTTTAGCATGTCGAGCAACAAAGCGGAGAACATCTGTAATGTGATGTGCGTATTGCCAAACGGGAAATCGTTTGAGAATTTCAAAATGCTTCAAACTGGGGAAAAAACAATCGGTAAAAGGTGGTTGTTTTAAATACTGAGGGTTACGACGAATGCGGGTAAGGAAAACGTGCTCTTCGGAATTCAGCCTGAGGTATTTCAATTTCTTAAGATTATTGAGCTCTGGAGTTTCTTGATAGTTAAGTATCCAAGGATAGTTTGCTCTACGCGTAAATGTTAACTGCTCTAAATTCTCAGCTGCGACGACAAGGGCTTTAAGATTTTCAGCTAAAATTGGTCCATACACTTTAATTATTTTGAGATACGATGGGTGGAGGAAAAGACTTGGTGGTGATAATCCAGCTGTTTGAGTCAGCTTCCAAATGGTGCACTCACGGCATCGAAGATTTCTTATCAAATTCAGATTGATCGTTGTGTCATAAATATTTACTAGAAAAAATACAAATCAATATTGGTTAAAATAGCTTGTTAAACATTAAAAATCTTATGGTTGCTGAATAAAATAGGTAATCAGAGTTTTTAAATCACTCTGCAGAATGGATAAAGAGAATAATAATAGCCAGGTAATAGCATTATGAATTATGACGTATGTGTAGGTAACACGACACTGCAATACTCCAAAATATAACCAAAGTTGTGTAATAAAAGTCTAAATATAAGCTGAAAGCTCATATCAATAATTTTTACAAATATTGTTCACTTACGAGTAAATTCGTAAAACTTTTCAATTTCGTCTTTCCATTGACTGCAAACGAGACGAAGAGTGGGAACTGACTTTTGATTCAGCATATTAAAGATTTTAGCACGTATCTAAATAATAAAAAAAACATTAAATACTATTTCAATTATCTAAAAAAAATATGTGCAAAGACTTTTTTCGTAATTATGATCTATAATTTGTTAAACTGACTTCTACAGGTAGCTCCATTATAGGAAAGAGGTTGTCATCTGAGGATTCAAGGGAAGAATTGAGGGTACAGGTTGAACTAGCAATGCTCCAGCTGCTACTGCTGCTGCTACTACTTCCCCCACCGAAGACTTTGGCTCCAGAAGAATCCATTGTGGCAGTGACTGCGGCGACACTATCATTTACGGTTGTTGTGACTATATCTTTCCAGATGACCGCTTGGACGGCCAACTTTTCACAAATGAGATCCCACCCCTCCAAAATCCCGGCACAATTTTCGTCGTCAGGAGTGTCAGCCAGGGTGCAGCCTAATTTTACGGATGCAAGCGGACACTAACAACAAAACCACATTCGTTTTGGTATTATAACTATCACCGTCTTCAATCTTTGATTGTCCAAAAGTTATGAACCTGAAAAAATCAAGAAGTATTAGCTCAGACTTTAAACAATGGTATGAAACTTATAATTAATACAACATTTCAATTACGGACAAATGCAAGGGATTGCCAGCAATCTCAGTCTTAGGTACTTTCTTTTTTTAAACGATAATTTGGTATTGCAACAGTAAACTGCATACGATGATTACAATATTACAAACAAATCAATTGTAAAACAAATATTAGTAAATAAGAATTAATCGTAAGTACAATATTAATGTGATTTAGAATACCTTCATTTGTCATTGTGTTTAAAATAAAATCTGTTGCATGTCTTCTTCATTATTGTTGTGCTCTTTTTGTAGCTGACTGACGTCGGTGAATTGATTGCGGACTCGAATGACTGCCAACTGTTGAAATCGGAAAACTTCTTTTTGACACCTCGGACTTTTGATGTTTGACTTCTGACTTATTCAGTTAACAGTTGACAGTGTATCAAGGGAATTGGGTTATAAAAACTATAAACTAATAATTTGACAGTGTAATACTTCATGTTTCACAATAATGCAAAAATTAACGAAAGAAAGACCAAACAAAATAACGAAACGAAAATTTATAAAATTCTTTTCATTTTTCGTATTATATATTTGTGAATCTACGAAAGTGGTTGATCAGTATGATCAGTAGACAATCAGTTCTCTCAGAGGTATATTTTTGTAAAAAATTCTTTTTTAAATTGACGACGAACAAACCAAGGATTTCCTAATTCCTGACGGCGGATTTCCTATTTCATTATTTTGATCTGTATAATGCGGGAAACTTAATTCAATCCTTCACATCAGATTTAGATTTACACCGGACTTGAATATTCAGTCAGCAAAACTAAAACATTTTTAAATATTTGATAAATAGGCATATTTATTTTATTTTTGGTAGAAATAAAATGTATTTAAAAGAGTTTGAAAATATTTTACAAAGTGAATGTGCCAACTGTACCATTTCTTTCAAAAACAATCGTCGAAGAAAAAATTTGCAATGTTCTAATTCTACCTCACTCCAGTTTGAAAATGCGGATTTATTTCTTTCACCGTCACAGGACATTACAAATTTTCAGGCTTTGTCTTACATTTACAGAGTTTCCCCTGATCTGCTGGAGCGTTCTATAAAGAAACATCTAAAAGTTGTCGTCGAAAATCAGAATGGAAGTCCTACGTCGTCATCTCAAACGGGAAAAGATGATAAAGAAAATTCAAGGTGTGATACGCTCAATCTCAATGCTGTCAACTTGACCCTTTGCCAAAAATGTTCCAGGGCTCTTGCCGAGTTATACTCTGTTCATTACAAATTTGAAAAGCTATCAAAGGAAAATTCAATCATTGCAAAGGGAGTTGCATATTTGAAGGAAAATTTGGAGTTGGAACACCAAATCAAATTAGAAAACGATGATGATCATACAGACATACCAATAAGTAACAACGACTGCAACGGCGTTGATAATTGGGACGAACAGCTGACCGAAAATCACGAAGAGGAACAAATCCAAAATTATTCAGATTCTATTAAAGATGAGCCCCTGGAATCAGATTACGAATTTGCTGAACCAGATCGAAACGACGAAGATAACTGTCAAAATGAAGAAGAAATTGAAGAACACGTTCACAGTAAATATTATATTTATCATTCATTCATTAATAATGTTGCTACAATTTGTTTTTTAGCATGTTTGTATATGAAATATATTTATTAATTCTAACTAATCGTATGCATGTTACAGGCGAAAGTGCAGACCATGGGATCCGTGTTCGAAGCTCCAAAATAAGGGCAAATAAAAGATTGGCGGCTTTTGCTTCTGTT
Organism: Pogonognathellus flavescens; assembly: GCA_019776165.1. NCBI lineage: Eukaryota > Metazoa > Arthropoda > Collembola > Entomobryomorpha > Tomoceridae > Pogonognathellus > Pogonognathellus flavescens. The sequence goes on along the minus strand of JABASD010000794.1, from coordinate 32,534 downwards.
AGGGATGAGGAATCTGTCGTCAACGAAAAAACTGAAGACAGCGAAGTTACATTCTCGTCTGCCTCTTCTGAAGATTCTGACATAGATTGGTCTACCTCTAATGAAAACAATTGTAAGTTCGTGACAATCCGTATTTAACCTGCAATTACAGAAATGAATATTTGATTGAATGTTGTAAACTTTCATATATTGGTAAGTGTAACGTGTATTAACAAAAATTAATTTAATTTTACGGGTTGTATATGATCATTTTACTTATTATAAAAGGGTTGTTCGAATCACGGGATATTAGTTACTAAACTAAAATATTTCAGTTATTGGAATCTTGGGATATTTCTAAAATATAGCGTTTCTTTAATTGCAATTATTAGCATCCAAAAAGAAGAAAAAGTTGTCAAAAACACGCAATAAATTCGTTGGAACGAAGGAAAGTCCTAATGGATGGGAAAGGAATCTAGAATTTGGGGAAGCCTTAAGCCTAAATGAAGTCGCTGACGACAAAATCAAAAATATTCCTGGGCCGCAACGACCTCTAAAATTTGGTGGCAATTCTCTCCGGTGTGTTGAGTGCAAAGTATATTTCCCTGATCTAAACAAGTTTTTGATTCATCATCGTATTTACCATAACTTAGTCTGGAAGGATTATTCTGCATTGGAAAATTGGTGGAAGTTATTTGCTAAACACAACTACAATTGTGACATTTGCGACGAATTTTTCATTTCAAAAATAGATCTGGATATGCACTTTTTATCTCATGATCCTGCTGCGGGATCAAATTATGAATGCAACGATCCTATTAAAGGTCCACCGTTTTTGTGTCCCAAATGTGAAAACTCTAGTCATCTTTTTGAAAATTGGATACAACTTCAAGAACATGGTCGACTAATTCATAAAATCGCATTCCTGAATCAAGTTCTAAAAACAGCAGAAACCAAAGGTCAGAGTGGCCGTTATAATTCGAATAGTTTCTTCTGTAAAGAATGTAGTGTCCCATTTGCACTTGGCAAAGCATGGAAGAAGCACATGATCACGCTACACCCAGATTCTATTATTTGTGATAAATGCAATGAAAGTTTTTCGGATGAAGCATCTTTACAACTGCACATTGCGGGGCATGACTCGCATGTCAGGGAAATAATTAGAAAAGATCTGCGTAGATTTTCCTGCAAGGACTGCGATAAAACATTTCGAAGTAATAAAAATCTTTGGATGCACAGATTTTTTCACATTGCAGAAGAAACAGAGTCTGATTCAAACCCCGACGTTAAGATAAAGAATTTTGAAGAATTCGTTGCTGCATTGGACGAAGATGTAATTCCAGATGCAACTATTTACAAAAGTTCCTCTTTGATGTCAGCAGATGTTTCAAATGCTGCAGATATTTTTTGTTGCGCAAAATGTGGAAAGGGTTTCAAGTCATTTTATTCTAAAAAAATTCACCAATTGACTCATTTCATTAAGGATTTGGATTCACTGGAAGTGAAAACTTTGAGTGGATCTGAATTCATTTGTCCAAAGTGTGGAATTGACTTCAAGAGAAACATAATGCTTCGGGAACATTGTTTAAGTGTTCATAGCATTCTAATTTCAACAAAAGCATACCCTGGAGATAAATTTTTGCAGGAATTAAAAAAGGAAAATAATGACTGCATAAAGTTTTTCAGTAATCTCGGCCTTGCCAGATCGTTTGATGAAGAAAATAGTCTTAGTACAAATGTAACCACAGAATTGACCGAGGGAGATCCCCTTCCTAATAATATGATCTGCAATGTCACCAGAGAAGATTTAAAGTTGAAGTGCATACGTTGTGATAAAGTTTTCAAGTCCTTACACTCGAAAAGTATTCATGATCAAGCTCAGTCTATCAATTTTTCAACATTAACAAAAGAAGTTTTATCTGGACCAGAATTAAAATGCACAAGGTGTGGCATTGATTTCGAGAAAATTGGAATGCTCAGAAAACATTGTTTGAAAGAACATAACTTGATAATCTCGCCGAAGTCAGCCCAAGGAGACGAATTTTTAGAGATTTTGCTGAAGGAGAAGAAACACTGTGAAAATAAGTCTAAAACAAGTGCAAATACAGAAGGTAAAATAACCGAAACCAACAAAAGTTCTGCAATTGGTAACGACAAAATTAAACAGTTCAGTAATGCTTGTAAAATCTGTGGTAAAGTGTGTCCTTCTTATCGTCAGAAAAAAATCCATGAGACGCTTCATACACTTGATTTGTCAAAAGTAGAAATGGAATATATAAAAGGAACAAATTTCGCGTGTCCTCGATGCGGGCAAGGATTTTCGAAAAATTATCTTTTAAGAGAACATTGTTTGAAATCTCATAATGTGATCGCATCCACGAAATCTTGTCCTGGAGAAAAATTTCTAAAACAACTTCGGCAAGAGCAGCAGTCATTTCCGGCCAATCATTCAAACTATTTACAATGCTCTTCAGGCTCTGCAGAACCCGATTCAAACGTCAATGATTATATTTCACCGGACGCAAATCCTGAGGAGACAAGTAATAACACTCCCGATCCCGATATCAAAACCGAGTTAGAGATTAATAGTACGTTTTTAAGTTTCTTTAAATGTGCAAACATACTTAATGCAAAGGATTTTTTTCCGTATAGTTAAATTCATGTCGAATTAATTTTTCGAAATTTTTTTTTCCACAGCGGAAGAACAGGAGTCTGTAAATTTCCAAAATTCACGGGCTGTTGTAGCAGAACCTGCTACTTCACAAGTTTCATCATTAGAGACTGATTCTTTTATTTGTAGCATTTGTTCGAGACATTTTTCAACCCAGTTCAATAGAAGCGTCCATGTTCTATCTCACTTTGAATGGGAGGATATGGACACGCTGTTTGTAAAAGGATTTCCATTTGTTTGCCCCACCTGTGGACTTAAACATCGGACGATGATGTTGCTTCGTGAACATTGTGTGACACAACACGGGTTCAACGTCTCCAATGAAAAGGAGTGTAAATCACTATTACGCAGAAGAAGAAAACATGGACAACAATTTGTGGTTCCCAAATTTCGCAAAATCCTTCCAAAACCAAGTCAAAGTAATATCGAATCAATAACAGGTAAATGGTATAGACATTTTGAATCATAAAACTATTTGTAAATCAGAATTACTCTAATGATAATATCTATTCATTTTAAACAAAAATCTTTTTGCAACGCAGATGGACAATTTTTCAACCAGGATCCCTCACATGTTTCTGCTATTTCCAAAAGAATTACAAGTACCGCGGAATCGTCTCTCGTTTGCGAAGTTTGTGACCGGGTTTGCTCGACATCTAATAATAAATATGAACATGTACTGACACATTTTGAATGGGAAACAATGGAAGTTAAAACTATATTTGGACCACCTTACAACTGCCCTAATTGTAAAAACCAGTATTCCACTTTCGTTTCTGTCCGAGCGCACTGCGTTTCCGTTCATGGTTTCAACGCTAATACCAAACTGCCCAAAAAATTCAGTAAACTTAGAACAAGATATCTTAATCTACCACGTGGACATCAGAATAAAAGTTTTCAAAATGTGACAAGTAGGTTTACTATGTCTATACTCAAATACCATTTAATATCATTAAATGACAATTGTTTTACTAAATGAATAATAATTAATATAAATTTGAGGTGAGTCATTAAATTTAATTATGAATTTGTTTTTAACATGAATATAGAAGAAAGTGAAACAGACAAAGAGATGGAATCACAGAAGAACATCTCTGAAAAAATTGATGTCAACTTATTAACCAATGAATCTGATTCTCTGACATGTTCAATTTGCAGTAGAACGTTAGCTAACCAAGATAACAAGAGTAAACATGTCCTTACACATTTTAAGTGGGAAACTATGGAAGTTAAAACAATTTTCGGACCACCATATAAATGTCCTAGTTGTGAAAAAGAATATTGCAGTTTTGCTTTTGCCCGAGAGCATTGTGTTTCAATTCATGGCTTCAACGCTACAAACACCTTAATTCCAAAAGTATTCAACAACATGAGAAGAAAACACCTCAATATACCACACGCCAATAATCTTCAAAAATTGAAAGCAGGTACGTTTTAATAATTTACAATTTATTTCTCATAATAAATAGCAACCTTCTGTGCAGCATCAAGCATTAGTAATGAATCAGCGAAGCTATAAAAAAAAGTGCTTTGGCTTTACGCTTGTGATATGAAAATCTAGTGTCAACAGATTAATAATTATTAGTAATCGGCTAAAACTATTGAGCTGCTGGATTTAATTATATGTTTTTTTACATTTTAATAGGAGTAAGTACGGAACAAAAAGAGAGCGAATCGACGAAGAAACTTGAAGAGAATAATTCTTTGAACAAATTAACCGTTGCACCGGAATCTTGTGCATGTCCAATTTGCAGTAAAACCTTTGCAAACCAAGAAAATAAGGGTACACATGTGATTACACATTTTGAATGGGAAAATATGCAGGTGAAGATTATAAGGGGCCCTCCATATATTTGCACGTCATGTGGTGAGAATCATTCTACACTGAGTTCAATCCGAGCACATTGTGTTTCAACTCACAGCTTCAACGTTTCCAACAAAAGCAGTTTTAAATTCAGTAGAGCAAGGAAAAATCCCATGAAAACGAAAAAAAGCAAAATTCGAAAGTCTGTTTCCACAGCAAGTGCCGTTAAGGATGCCTCTGCTTTAGAACCTCAAAAAGAAGAGACTTTTGTATGTGATGTCTGCGGAAAAGTATTTCAGAATAAAAATGCACTGCATGGTCACCAGTATTGTCATCGACAAGAACGGCCATTTGTTTGTGAAAAATGCGGAACAGCATTTAAACGTGCGAATGATTTCAGAAGACACAAGCGTGTTCACTACGAAAAAGAGAATGGGATCAGACCTCAATGTGATATTTGTGGAAGAACCTACATTTCAACCTTTGGACTTGCCAAACATAAAACAAATGTCCATCCGCAAAGAAACCCGATTCCACCATGTACTTTATGTAATAAAACATTCGCTACCCGTTCTTACGCTCTTAAACACATTAGAAAGCATCGACAGCAACAACCAGCAATGGTGGACTCAAATCCTCCTTCTACAGAAAATATTACGCCAGTTAAATAATTACTCTGCAAGTTTAGAAACTTCATTTTAATATTATACTGTTAATGTTGAACATACTTATAACTCGGTTTTCGTAAATGTTTACTATTTCGCAGAATAAAAAAAGTCGAACTTAATTTTTATTGATTTGTGTTTTTGTCTCGCATTGACATTTCCTCCTCTTGATGACGAACTGACTGACAGTGTGACAGTGCAGTGACTGCAGGGCCATGATTAACAGCAAGCTGTTGTAAAAGTTATGTTAATTAAGTCTATCATTTTTCTCTCATGTTGCCTCCCAACGAGGACTTCCTTACGCTTACGTTATTTTTTGTCCATATAAACTAAGTAATGTATTACTTATAAACACATGAAGTTTTCAATAAAGCCATGTGTAAAATGCATGAATCATGTAGCATGTAAAAAAGAGTTGTAAAAATTAAATACACTTCTTTTGAGACGTATACATTGCATTGCATAAAATATAGCTTTCCACCATTCTCGTTGAAGTCAACTAACTACTAATCTTTAGACATACCAAACCAATATGACATGAATTACATGTAACAAAAACAACTAGCTTCAAATTCCAAAATTCCTTGGATCTGCCCCTTTTTTGTTCTTTAAACGTTTTGAATTGAACCAATTAGTGCAATTAGTATTAACCAATATAGATTTTAATTTGGCATCATGAAAGTTCTATTGAATTAGCATTAGAAGTATTAGGAACTAAATTGTGGCTTTGCCCGTTCACACAGAGCGCGAGATTGCTAACACTTAAATGTTTTATATGGGTATGTCATTCCTGAATTCCAGCATCAAAACGTTGAAGGAAGGTGATAAAAATATTTTAGAATCGTAATAATATTAAAGCGTAATCTTTCCTAATGTTCATAATAGTGTGCATCAAATGTTAAATGTTTGTTTGTGGAAGAATGAAAGTAATTACTAATAATCTTTTTAATTTCAGACATCAAGGAAATAAAGTTGGACGTTTGGTAGCTTGTTCTTGTTAAATCTTGTTTGTGATTTAACACGTGGACGTGTGGACATTGAAAGGCTGGATACGTAAACATTGCTGGATGGTTGAAAACTGGAGAGGATTAGTAGGGGCCAGGCATCTTCAGTTGTCGTGACATGACTGAAAAGAAGGAAACCTGTCACCCAGTTATTGGCAAAATAATTTTATACTCACACGAAGAGAATGTAGAAAAGTTCCAAAAGTATCTTTCACAAGCCCTCAAATTGTGTTGCAACAATTTATCTTCCAGCAGAAGCAAAGAGAAGTTCGAAATTACTCTAAGACAAAAAGGTGGACTGAGAGCGATTTTGGTGTTTGTCACCAAACTCATAAACAGCTGCGTTGTCATTGGCAGTGAAGTGCAAGAATTAAACCGATTTTTTAATGAAAAACGCCACAATCATACTTTCACTTCATCTTTCACACTTCTTGGCAATTCCTTCGCCTTGGACCATTCCTCACGTAGAGAGGTACAAAGATTATACATTTCTATTGGTTAATTATTATTCTTACTGTCAAATTACTAAATATTTCACTTTCAGCATTGGCAAACCCAAAACCTGTGATAAATTAATAAATTGTAGACGTAGAGTGTAGATTAAATATTATATACCTACTTATTGATGTTTCGATATTGAAGTATTGTGTTTATTTGTTTTGATTTCACAGGCGTGTGCAGTAGGATTTCTACAAACTCTGGAAAAGTTAATTCAGACGATTACTGTGGTGAAACCGTCTACATTTGCAGAAATATTGAAAGGGACAATCAAATGTTTGGCCAATTTATGTAATGCCAGTAGTGAATGTTTGAACTCGGTTATAAAATCTAACATGGATACTCCGAATGCTCTACTTGACACTATCGACAACATTTACATGAAGATAAATCCCAGCAGCAACATTGGTGATTCTTCTAACGTAGATTCCGGACAGACAGAACAAGTCAACATTTCAATAATTGACAAAGAAAATTATGATTTGCTTCGATCCACTGTGAGAGCTATTCGTATTTTAAGCTCAAGTAGCGACGTTTCGTTATATCGCACAAGTTTTCAAGAAAGATGTATCAAAACTGTAGGACATATATTGACTTGGAAGTTTCGTTTACAAGATGATTTGAAATTGGATATTATCAGAACTCTGACCTTTCTGTGCGAAAAACCTAAAATGGTGTCCAGTGATCTTTTTACCCAGGTATATTGTTATTTAACCAATCATGATATCTACTAGGATCGTTCATTCACTATTGATGTTTGCGAATAATAATTTCTTTCCAATGTAACTTTTATTAAGTATTGATTGTTGATGCTTAATGTTTTTAAAGCTTTACTAAATATTTCAATTTCAGTGCCTGGTTGAAAATCCCGAAAATAGTATTTCTGCACAAATAGTAAACATTTTTCTAGAAAGTCAGAAAAACTGCTCGAAGCTCCAGATGGCAACAATGCGATGTCTACAAAGTTTTAGTAAAGATCATCGTATCGCCAGCAAACTTGGAACTGATGGATTACTCGAGGCTATTTTAACAGTATTAGAATCCACAGAGGACAAAGGAATTTTGGGTAAGATATTAAAAGATATAATTTATAACTTAACTTTTACCACAAATGTTTTATTTTAAATCTGTGCCACAAAATTATTTGATTGTGATATTTGTGATTCGATGTTGTCTACTTTTCATAGGTCCATGCGTCCGCCTATTTTCCAGTCTGATTAAGAGATCAGAAAACAAATATCAGCTGTCCAAGTCTTGCAAGTTTGGAACAACTTTAAAAATCCTGAGGTAAAGCCAATCAGGTGTCATAAAATGGTTGTATTAAATTATAAGATTCTAATTAAGCAAATTAATCAATTTACATGTTTTATTTTGCAGGAATGAAAATCTAAAAGAGTACCATTCTACCATTCTTTTGATTTACGAAGACGTATTTGAACAATCACTAATTAGTTTACAAAATTTAGGACTCATGGATATTTTGAAAAACATTTTAGCAGAAGAAGCTGGTAAAATGGATATCGCCACTTTAAGTCAACGAATTTCATCTTTGGACACTGACAAATGTAATCCACATCGTGAAATCGGATGTCCTTTCGAGCCAAAATTCCGATGTTCCAGTCCCAGCTATCAACAAGTAATTGTGTAAACAACTCAAGAACCAAATAACAACGATAGTTGATTGAGATAATAATTTAAATGTTTCTTTTTGGTTTAAAGGTTCAAAAGGTAGTCAAATCATATTTGAAGGCTCGAGAAAGTCAGTTTGAGCGTGAAGATAGAGAAGGCCAAATGACGAGTTCTTATGTGAACAAGCAACTGGATCCTTGCAGTTGGACATATTTACCAAGTCCCCCTCGTAGTCCATGTTGGTCAAGCAGCAGTGGTTGCAGCAGTCCTTTCAGTGACAGTGGAACGAATTTTTATGACAATTCCAGTGGCAGTGAAGGAAAAGCAAGTCCTGTGTATTACGCATTCAGCGAAGAAGACGAAGGCAATGCATCTCTCAGTCCAACTGAAGACAACGCAATTCCAGAGGAAGAAGTCGAAGAACATTTGTCGACTTTCGGAAATGCATTGGAAACTTCATTCGAAGAGCCGTTAGCAAAGCGTAGGAAAATGGAGAAAATGTCCACGTACAATAATGACAATTCCACGTATGAGAACGAAAGCAGTGACCTCAATGTTAAAAGTTTGGAAGAGAGAAAAGCGAGTGCGAAAAAGATTGTTTCCATTTTAATAATTTTACACCAATGCACTTTACAGAAAAGCTTTCCGGTGGATTTAGTTAAAATGACACCTGAATTACTCTCAGTGATTCTTAGTGCAAAAGTTTCGATTTCTCTTTTGAAACCTGGAAAAGTGTCTCAGTGGGATTCCGAGTGCCAAAGTTTAGGTCGTCGTTCGTTTGAATTGTCATTTAAAATTCTCCGAGCCATGTTCCTAAACATTTCTACTTTTCCACAGTTGGTTATTGGTGGCGCGATTCCTCTGCTGTCCAGAATGATTTCTTTACCGAAATATATCGAAGATTCTTCCAATCCGCTTTTCAGTGTTGAGATTGATTTTCACAACTACTGTGACTTACTCATGAAAGCCTTAACTGGAGTTGAAAATGAAACTGCTGGTTGGAGAGAAGGATTTATAATTCGACAATTACTTATCAACAAATGTGAAACGGAAGTGAACACCATCGCTCTACACATTCCGTTATTATACAGAATGGACAATCAATCCTTCAAAAATTTTCAGCAACAAGGGAAATGCTGGGACAAAATATTTGATGTGCTAACTAAATCTTCCAAAGAAGACATTTCATTTCCCGAACTGCAGTGTTGTGTCCTCGCATTGTCATCTTTGTGTGAAACTATAGGAGTGACGTGGTCAACCGCAGATTGTCGCTCGAATGAACCGACTTTGAAATTACGAGGAAAAAATCCTTCTAGCAACGACGACGAGAAATCTTGTGGTTCCAGTCAATTTTACTCGGATGGAGACGAAAAAGGAGACGAAAAAGAAAATTGTGTGCTTTTTGAATTAGATGACGGATCGAGAATATTTGCAGATAAGGACGTTTTGACAAATGCTTCTCCAGTTTTCGGAGCTATGTTCAATGGATATTTCATTGAGAGTGGAAAACAACGCGTGCAGTTGCCAAATACATCAAAATCGGCCTTAATCGCTCTTTTTCAACAAATAAAATATCTCCAAGAGGAAGAGGAGGAAAAATGCAACGATTTTAATGAGAAAAATAATGGGATGTGCGAAGAACATTTTGTGAAGGGCGATTATTATGAACTTGAAACGATATTTAAAATTCTCTCTTTATCAGATCAGTATTTGCTTGAGACTATTCATAGAAGAGCATTAAATACATTACTCAAGTATTATATGTGCCCCAATTCTGCTCCAATGATTTACAGCGAAGCTGTCAAAATGAGTACGTTGTGGAAGCCGAAAGAGAGACATCATGCTGCAGGGGGACAAATGGATCTAACATTTTTAGTTCTTAAATATCTTCTGGTGGGGAAAAACATTGGGGTGACTTCCAAATGCGGTGCGTTCTGGAAAATATTCGACTCGGTCTCACATCTGACTGTTGTAAGTGATTTGAGAGCTTTGATTGAATTCCATGTTTTCAATAAAAATCTAAACAGATAAAAATCTGTAAAATAAAAAAATGCGTAGTGGTATATAGTAACGATGATGTTTCACCTGAAACAATAAAATTTGTACATAGAAAGAAATGTGATTGACATTAGTTGTGATATTTGTATATTAAACCTTTTCATTGTTTTAGAAGTTAAATCAGTGAATAATTTGTTCATATAATAAAGTATTATTAGATATAATTATATTATAAACACTTATATTAATTGACTTATTGGATTGCATTTTATAATTGTTATATTGCAGCATCTGCATCCTGCATCCCCACATATCGTTGAATATCTCTCACATGGAGTAATAATAATAATTATTATATTATTACCTACCTATACTTTTATTTCACTTTTCAATAACTAATAGTAAAATCGAATATGTTATAGTAGGCTGACTTTAAAATCATGGATTCACATTGTTTGTGGCAATTCACCGTGTGAAATATACAAAAATAATCTGTAGAAGCAGTTCAGATTACCAAAAATATTCATTTGACCTTTGACTTTATTTTACGTTAACATTGACTCAGGGACAGAGATGGCATACATCCGTATTTATAATTATTAGACCCTTTCCGTGCTAAGTCACTTTTATGTTTTTCCTACTTGTGCAACATTTAAACCTAATTATTATGTTTAACGGAAAAATATCCTTCACAATATATTTTATTGTCGACGGGTGATTCTGAACGAAACTGAATATCTTTAATAGGGTGTATATTTTTATGCCATCGTATAAAGCTCGGCTTATAGTTATTCAATTCTGCAAAATATCGATGATTCAGTCAGTGTCATGTTGCCCTTGCAAAAAGAGTTTACCTCTGGATAAGTTCATAATTAGTAGGTTTGCTTTATTTTATTTTAAACTGGTTTTACAGAATAGGTTGATATCCGAATTAATTAAATAGGTGGATAATTCGTAAGTGAAAGCATTACAACTAAATATAAAACATGCATTGGGATTATTGTTTGTGTTTCTATATTTATTTAACGTAGGTATTATTACAGTAAAAATTGACATTATCTTTATGCAGTATGAATAATTTTATTTGTTATGTTCAAGGATGAAAATTTGAACTTTTATTGACGTTGTCTGATAGAACATTTACAATATCGGCTTAAATCTGGAAAGTTTGACTTTTATGTTGTTTATAGCATCAGACTCCAAGGATTTTAAGATAAGACTGAAAATGGCATTTTCAATGTCAAACATTTTTTACTTCCTGATTGATGGGAATTTGTAAACAACATCAGTTGACTATCATTTAGATGACTGAAGTACCAGTGCCAGTGATGTACCTTACGTGCAGGTGAGTTGTTCAAAATCATAGAAATATTGCGAGGCTTGCGGTAAAGCGCTGAGATATTGTAATGTATTAAATTATGTTAAGTACCAATTATCAAAAATAATTATAAAACTTGACAAGTTTAATTAAGATTTGACGTATACTGAAAGTCCTACCTGCTCTGGAGAATCCTCCGATGTACCTGAAAAATGCAATTCTTCCAATAATGGTGTGTAAACAATTTTTCAATGTACAGACTTTGGTATTATACCTATTCTTTCCAACATAAGTATTATGCATAGATTTATGTTATAACATGTAGTAAGTAGAATTGATTGTGTTTCGTTTTTGGTAGATTTAATATGAATATATGAAAATATGAATTAGGTTTAAACCGACACTTCATGTCGCAATACATGTCATGTATCTCTGAAATGGCATTAGCTAGTCCATGGGATAATTTTTCATTATTAAGTATTTTATTTTAGGAACTAAAAATTGTATATAGATTTACGTTTGTAGTAGTTAGCGTAGTGTAAGCGTATACAACACATGTTCCGTTGCAAGTGCACTACTCGTTTGTAGTATGCGTGCGATTATTTTCCTACTTTTTGTACAGTTTATATAGGTATTGTTAAATTGTTATAAATTATAGCTTATAATACCGAATATTAATTACTACTATGTATAACTGAATGAATATCCTGTAATAAACAATTTGCTGTCAGCGTGAAATCTCTGAACTCTGAAACTGATTCTCAACAGGATTTAATTTTCAGCTTACTGCAGCACAATTAATTAGGGTTATAATAATACAACGTGTTCCACAATTTCTCATGTAAAAAATGTTCGTACTCTTAGTAAAGCTTTAGATATGCATATTATTCCACATTTTGTTAAATGCGTAAAAAGACTACAAGTCCAAGGTAGACAAAATGTTATTACATGTTGCTGTTAATAATAAGTACTTATAACATTAACCTGTTAGATAACAGAAGTTCAATGGTACATTTAGAGCTCCAAATGGGAGGGTCTCCAGGAATTTGAGGGTTAATAAGCAAAAAAACTTATCCTAATGTGAGGGGGAGCTTAAGCTTTGTGAGTCCAGTCCATTCATAGATAATAGATACGCCCTTGCAGAAGTTTACATTATCTTTATCTTTTTGTATCATGAAGATTATTTTGCTATGTATTACTATACCACAAGAATTTAAATAACTGAATAATATGTAAAAGTTTTTATATTTTAAGTACGTTCAATTTTAACATTTACAATAATGCCCTATTTTCGCCTAAATCTGGAAGTTGCAATTTTATCTCACTCAACGGATGTTGAGATGATAAAACTGGAAATGATATTTTCAAGGTGTCTATCTATAAGCCTTTTACTGTAAAACAGTTCGAAAAAATGTTCAGTTCTCTATCATCCTGACAATCCTGAGTAAAGTACATAAATATCACCACAAGTACCTTCAGAGGTAAGTTGTACAAATCATTGAGTAATAATATTAATTTAACTCCAAGATATTCTATCTCTTGTCAAATTTCTAATTATGTATGCCTTAGTAATACTATGTATATACTTTGTATTGTATTTGATATCATAATAATGTTTAGTATTTAACTATACACAGTGACAAAAAATTATATGAAAACTATTTTATTAATTATTGTAATCAATGATCATGTATGTCAAATATCTTTTCAATATAGAATTCGAAAATCATTTTCGGATTTATTGTATTTAATAAATATTTTTCAAAATTATTCTCATGTCTTTCCCTTACAAAACAGGATAAAAAGATGAGTTGCCCCAGGCGGAGAGTGTATGGGTGTGGTGGAGGCGGCAGCAGCTGGAGCTACTCTTGGTCAACAAGTAACGGTGTCACAACGTACAGGTCAACAGGAAATGTTCCACAATCCGTTACAACAGCCAATGTACCTGCAGCCCAAACCCAATCTCAAGAGAGCCCTGGAGAAGCTTCCGCATTACCTGATAAATCCGATTCTTCAAGTGGTTCGTAAATGACTTCCTCTTTTCATTATGCAGCTGCTGAAGAAATATAAATGTCCACGGTATATCATCAAATAATACATGGAGGCAATTTGTGTGATATATTCTGTAAATTGTTTGGTAGATTACTATGAATTGGGCTTAAATCTACACAATTGGTATCGCAAACGTCACGGATCTCCCAAAATGGTTTTGGTCCACCGGGTAATTTTTCAGTTTCAATTTTCATTTTGGGGTATTCTTATTATTATAATAACAGTATTGGAGGCGGTATAATGTATTGATATTTTAATGTTTCATTAAAATTCATGACATGTTTTGATTGGTTCTCACATCATCAGCTTAATAAGTGTGCGGACGCTTATGCATATAAATTGGCGTGTCAAGGACGCTTGGCTCACACCAGTGGTTTGGATTACAATGAAAATCTTTTTATGTCATCTGACACCCGTGCTTCAAAGAAAGACCTTGTTCGTCAAGCTTGCAAAGCGTGGTATGATGAGATAAAGCATTACAACTTTTCCAATCCCGGGTTCTCAATGCAAACTGGACATTTCACCGCAATGGTGTGGAAAGGATCCACCCAACTGGGAATCGGTTGTTGGGCCGCCAATAATTGGGTTGTCGTTGTAGCTTGCTACAAACCTCATGCTAATTTCCAAGGTCATTTTCGCGAAAATGTTCTTCCGTGGAGGTAAAAAAAATTTAGCAAACTTTTTTATTTGATTGTTTTTGTTTTAGATCTAAACATTTTAAAAATTTATATACTGTGAAACAGGGATGTTGAAGATTCTGAGGAGGAAGAGGAAGAAGAAGAAGAAGAGAAAAAGGAAGAAAATGTGGAGGAAAGTAAAAAAGACGTAAAAGAAGCAGCTGAAGATTCTTCCAAGGATGACAGCGACTTATCCGAAGACGCTCTTCAAGTTTTTAAAGAAAAAACGGATGGAGACGGAACTGTTGGCTGGTCCGAATTAAAAGAGTTGCTCAATGAAAATATCAAAGTCGAATTCAGTTTTCTTGGGTTTGATAAGGCCATTTGTTCCTTGTTGGTAATTTAAATTATTTGTTTTATGATTCTTCTATTACAAGTTAATCGTGAAATTATTTATATGACGCTGAATTTCTTATAATTTACTGAATCACATTTTCTTTTCATAGATTAGCATGATAACTATCCGGGAAAAAGAGAAGTCCAGGATCGGATCAGAGGAGTTTGGAATGATTTTGCAATGTATTGAAGGTTTCTTGGATGCCTACGCGAAATTTGATAAGGACAACTCGGGTGTTTTGGATCCTTTTGAGCTTAAGTCAGCGTTGGAAGAGGCTGGCTATAACATTAGCTTCAAAACTTACCAAATGCTGCAAAAAATGTTTGCCGACGATGATGGGAATATGGACTTTCGGGGATACGTCCTTTGCTTTATACTTTTGTCCAAATTAAAAATAGTCCAGCAGAAGAAAACTGCAAGTGAAATGCTCGAAGATTTCAGCATGAAGGATTGGATGGAAGATCAAATCAAGCGTGTTTCATCCGAGTAATTTCAAGTTATTCCGGTAAAAATTTTACAGAATGGAGAAAAATTTAATAAAAATCATTCCAGATTTTATTGAAAAATTTAACTATTTGTCATTTGTATCTTATTTATTACTCTTTTCCTTAATCCTTATTTTATAATTGATGTAAAAATATAAAGCATGTCAATTGTCAATAATAAAAACACCGAATAGGTATATTAAGGTTCACATTTATTTCAAGTGCAATATTATAATGTAACCATTGTACGATAATTGTACAATATTGTACGCAAAAGTAGCATAAATTCGCTCTATTTTCTCCGGTTTTATCCATCACCGACGATATTTATTTCGAGATTACAATTAGGATGGATAATTTACGATAAGTTTTGCATGATTATTATGATGATTGCTGATTCTCCTGATTTTGCATTTGCAAAACAGGGAAACTGTAATAAAGCAACTTTTTCATGAGGCGACTGGAAGACTGCGATATAGTTGTGTGGGCAGGGCACCCGCGTGAATTCAATTATGAATTTTGCTGACTTATAATTTAGGATATTAGTAGTTATGATTTTTTGTTTTAATTTATTTGTTATTGTTGGTTAAAGTGTGGTGGTTGACGTTAATTGTTTTTCCAATTAGGCCATTAAATTCTAATTAAGTATGAATCCCATGAACAAAACAATTGCAAGCGGGCGCCGCGACGGAGTTGGCGCAGATCGAGGAAACAGCAGCGAATCTTTATCCTCAGACTCCAAGTCTACTTTCTCGAAAGTCAGTTAAAGTAATCGATATTCATTCCCTTTTATATTTTGTCCAATCAATTGCCCTTTTCAAAATGGAATTATTTAATTTATTCAAGGAATCACATGGAAAGAGTTCTTCCAGTTCAACGTCCAATGAAGCATACACACAAAGACACCAATCCATCATCTCTTCACTTGGAGACAGGCCAGGAAATGTAATTAATTCTACACTCATTCACCATTCATTGTTTACCTTGGAATAATTCTTTCCTCATTCTGTATTTATTTGTTGATTAAGAATTAAATGGTATTTAAATGTAAACTTTAAAATGTTATAGGGGGAGGAGGTTCCAACGATTCCTGGCGAACTTTTACAAATGAGTCGAGATGTGACATATCTGTGTCCATTTAGTGGCCCAGTGAAAGGAAATCTATACCTGACCAATTATAAATTATTCTTTTGTAGTAAAGACAAAGGAACATTTTTCGATGTTCCTCTTGGGGTTGTCAACAGAGTGGAAAAAGTAGGTGGAGTCACAAGTCGAGGAGAAAATTCGTACGGAATAGAAATTTTCTGTAAAGATGTGCGTAGCCTTAAGTTTGCTTACAACCCAGAAAATCATTCCAGAAGGGAATTTTTTGAAGAACTTCAAACATTCGCTTTTCCCATTGCCAAAAAGGCACTTCCGTTTGCATTTTTAAATTCCCAACAGTATCCAGAGAACGGATGGTCAAATTATGAACCCATTTTTGAATTACGACGACTAGTAAGCTTTACCCATAAAATACTATTTATATAAAAAGTGAAAAAAAACTTTTGACATATTTTCTTACCACTAATTATATTGTGATTCTTTTAATTCAGGGAATTCCAAATGAATCGTGGAAAATCAGTAAGCAGAATGAAAAGTACGAAGTGTGTGATTCATATCCAGGTGTGTGGGCAATTCCTGTGGCAGCCACTGATGAAGATTTCATAAAATCTGTGGCGTCATTTCGATCTCGGAGCCGTTTCCCAGTATTGTCTTGGCTTCATCCGTTTAGTCAAGCGAGTATCACTCGGTGTGCTCAACCTATGGTCGGAGTCGCTTCTAAAAGAAGTAGAGATGACGAGAAATATCTGCAAATGATACTCGACGCCAACGCACAGGCACACAAACTTTACGTCATGGACGCAAGGCCAAAGTTCGTTTCATTTTAATCACTTTTATTTCAAATTTATATTCTTTGTGTCCAATTCTGTCATTAATTTTCATTTTACTTACGGTTGGTGACCATATCTGTATTATATTAGTTTTATTTATAGTTACTCTGTATTTTTATTCAACAGTGCAAATGCAGTGGCTAATAAAGCGAAAGGAGGAGGCTACGAGTCTGAAGATGTTTACCAAAATATTGAATTAATTTTCCTTGACATACATAACATCCACGTTATGCGAGAGTCGCTTAGGAAATTGAAAGGTTGTAAAATATAATTGACGAAAATATAAAAAATGCAATATTTTTATTAATTGTAAATTGATTGCAATAACGTCCTTAACAGAAGAATGTTACCCAACAATCGACGACTCTAAATGGCTTTCTGCAATTGAATCATCACGGTGGTTGGATCATATAAAGTGCATAATTTCCGGAGCAGTAAGGATTGTGGATAAAGTGGAAAATAACAAAACTTCTGTGTTAGTCCATTGTTCTGACGGATGGGATCGTACCGCGCAGGTAAATTAATGCACATTTAATGCATTTATACAATGCAAATAAATTGCTACTATCTTTACATTTAGCAAATCAATATTAATTCATAACTATTTAAATTAATTAGCTGACAGCCCTATCCATGCTTCTACTGGACCCGTATTATAGGACACTGAAAGGGTTTGAAGTCCTCATTGAGAAGGAGTGGTTAAGTTTTGGTCACAAATTTCAGCACGTAAGAACAATACATAAAGCAAACCACTTTACATTATTTTCATTTATTTAAAATTTACACTTTTACTATATTTAAACTAAAATATGTTCATTTGATACTTTTACAGCGAATTGGGCACGGAGACGATCGTCACAGTGATGCAGATCGTTCTCCAGTTTTTCTCCAGTTCATTGATTGTGTCTACCAAGTTACTGTGCAATTCCCATACGCTTTTCAGTTTAACGAGTATTTTCTGATCACAATTTTGGATCATTTGTATTCCTGTTTATTTGGAACATTTCTTTACAACACTGAAAAAGAACGGACTCTGAACGAAGTGAAAAAGAAGACTGTTTCCTTATGGTCGATGGTGAATAGTCGGATTGATTTGTACCTGAATCCATTTTACAGTGTTGAGACGGGCGTCAATAAAGTTCTTATGCCTTCGCCAGCAATCAGACACCTCAAGATTTGGAAAGGATATTTCTGCAGATGGAATCTTAGAATGAGAGGACAAGTAAATCACAAAAACATCTTCATTCTTATTAAAAAAGTTATTTTTCTCTCTATTTCACATGTAAATTCACATTTTTGTTTGTGTATGTTTTCTTAGGAACCCGAATGGACAAAATATCAAAAATTGCAGTCTTTCAAATCGCAACTAGAGAAGAAATTCGGGGAGCTAAGAATAGAAGTGGAAACAAGAAATTATCATCCAATGCAAGTCTGAATTTTTTAAAGACGCACATAAGTCGTCAGACCAATCATTAGCTGCATTTCGTGTTAACACAATATAATGAATTTGTGATGAACACCATATAAAAATTCAAAGTAACACTGTTATGATTACCATTATCTTTTTTGTGTCTGCAATTATTATTTTCCGGTTTGAAAATATCACAAGCCGGTTTTCTTAACGGTTAACCATGTATCTATATAACATATACATAATATTTTGGACGTGAGAAAATTATTATTACATCATGTTTACTCTTTTGTTATGCCTATTGTTCTAGGAAAGTCTCTTATAGTATTAACATAATTTTCGATAACACTATGTACAATTATGGTTATAATTTACTCGAATTTCAATAATATAACTTTAAATTCAAACTCTCATCTTCACTTTTATTAATCTTATATGGGTTGTAGGTATGTAGTTATAAAGTGTGCATTTTTAGTTTTGCGAGTAGGTAATTTATTAATTACAGTAGTACTGATAGACTAATATAACTGTTCCATCCAAAAGACAATAGGCATACCTATGAATACCTATGTCATATTAACATACTAATAGTATGAAATCATATATTTATATTCTTCCCTACCCGACAGATTAATATTATAGCCTTTTCGACTACAACAGTAATTTTAGATTTGTGAGTCGGTACCTATGTTGAATCAGTAGACTGTATTTGTATTATCCTAAACCCTTTTATGATAATACAATACTTATCTCATTGTCAATATGTTTCGTACCGCAAAGTGCAACGGTGGTTTTATAAATAGGCTACAATAAACGCATATGCATAAGTGTTTGAGTTAGCTACAAATAGAATCTACAATAAGTTCTATGAAATATTAAGATCAAACTGTAACCGTAAATGTACTTATAAACAGTAACAGAGTGACATACGGTAAAATTGTGTTTTAAACCGTAAATACTGATTTTAGGAATGTTTATCAGGCAGGCGCTACTCCTATGCCATAGTCAGACCCAATCCGTAATCCTCCGGTATCGTCAATTATATTATCTACACACTATTTATGTCTTTGCTTTGCTCAAAGAGTCTGTATTGAAATAGGGTTGCACTTAAAATGAAAATCAGCGGATATTTGAAAATTACGTTGCGTTTACAGTTTTCAAAAGTATTAAGTTTTTAGTTACTCCTAATAGCAGGCATTAGTTTTCTAAGCAGTCATTAATGATCCTGTGAAAGGAATTCTAGGAAATAGAAGAATTTTTGTGCAAAGAGAATTTTTGAATACCTAAAAATAATTTCTGTTCAAGAGCAAGTTAGATTTTATCAGTATGGACTGGTACACAATACTTTTCGGTACCGTTGCTCTTCTTTGCCACTATTTCGCCATTGAAAATGAAAAAAAGGATCTTGACAAGACTCTTCAAAACAATTTTTCAAATGATTATGGACTGCCTCCTACGGAAGTCTATGATTTTATTATAGGTATGAATTTCGAAGCTCATTATGTTTGATTATTACTCTCTATTTCCATTTCTTGAATATTTATCTTTACTGTGTGTTGTGCCTAAAAGTGATCCTTTTTTGTTTAGTGGGTGCCGGAGTCGCCGGGTGTGTTTTAGCAAATCGACTTTCCGAAAATCCGAATGTACAAGTTCTGGTATTAGAAGCTGGAGGTCTAGCACCTCCACTAACAGAAGTACCCGCGTTCGCTATAGAATCTCGTACGAGTGAAATTATTTACAATTATCAAAGCACACCTCAAAAAGAATTAAATAATTTGGTAATAATTCTGTTTTCTTAATCGTTGTTTTTCCATAATTCGGTAGAAGGTTAAAGGAGGCATTTTCTGTTATGAAAATAACAACCTAATTGTAGTATATGACTTTGTAGTCCAATTCTACAAATACCCCAACTTTTTGCAAAGTTAACTAATTGTAAGCTATTTTATTATTATTTCACTTTAGGTGCTTAAGACGGTGTCAGGAAAAGCACTAGGCGGAACAAGCGCAATTAATTTCATGTTTTTCAATCGAGGAAATCCTCACGATTTCGACAATTGGGCTAACATCACCAGGGACCAATCTTGGAGCTACAATAATGTTCTGAAATATTTCAAAAAATCTGAAACCTACAGAGGGGAATTCCCTATTGGAAGTAAGCATGGCCCTTTTATCAATGGCTCAGCTTAAACTGATTTTCACAATAGATATTCCGTAAAATAAAAGAATTTTTTAGATGAACATGGAACCAATGGACCCGTGACTGTATCCAAACAAGATTGGGCCCCGGGGAAAACGGAATGGTTAAAGGCTGGAAAACAAAGTGGATTCCTAATCTCGGATCCAAATGGACCTCAAGTCAAAAGTCCGTTTAGAAAATTTAAAATGTATAATAATTAATCGCGTGACTGTTGTTATAAAACATATTAACATTTTGGCATAGGTTTTACTCCCTCGGAATATAGCAAACGTAATGGCAGACGTATGAGTGCATACACCGCGTACCTGAAGCCCGTGGAATCTCGACCGAATTTACAAGTGATACGATACGCTGTCGCTAAAAAGGTGATGTAAAAATATGAGTAGCATTATTTACATAGTTATTAATTGAACGACAACGAATAGAATGTTTGATTCTTAAAAGTATATACTGACAATGAGACAATATCGTATGATAATGACAATTAACGATATTAATATAACAGCAAAGGTATGTTGATTTATTTAATAAATGTTAGAATGAATTAATTTTAATTCCAGATTTCCATATCCGACAACCCTTTACACGCTGAGGGAGTGATTTACAAGAAGCATGGCGTTTACCAAGCTGCTTATGCGTCTAAAGAAGTAATTGTATGTGCAGGGACCTACGGTTCACCAGTACTGTTAATGAATTCCGGAATTGGCCCTTCAAGGCAATTACAACAATTCAATGTAAATCAATAGGGATTCAATTTTATAATAATTTAGGAAAAAAATGAATATTTTTAATGTAATATAAAACAAAAAAACGCCACGTATAAAAAAGGCTTTGTTTCATTTTAATGTACAGATTCCTGTAAAAGCGTCACTTCCTGTAGGAGAAACATTGTACGATCATCCCAAATTTGCTATGAAGTTCGTTGTCCCAGACACTCGGATTTTGTTTGACCCTGATAGAGATTTAAATCAAAACACCGTAGCTGATTTCATAAATAATGGACAAGGTCCTTTGACAAGTACATGGACTGCAGCTGGACAGGCGTTTTTAGTGTCGTCCGTTGCTCATCTTGAAAAAGAACCGACTTGGCCTGACATTGCATTGTTTTTATATAGTCAAAATTTATACAAGTACAATCTTCTACCTGATTCTTATGCAAACGAAACAACCTGTTACACATACTCCTTTCTAGGACGCCCGAAAAGTGTTGGACGTCTTCTACTGAATACGACCGACCCAACCAGCACTCCTCTCTTGGATTTTAATTTCTTAGATGACCCAAGGGATTTGAAAATTCTTTTGGAAAGTAAGTCTCCTTTCAATCATACAAGTAGTGTTAATTTAAATGATTTTGCAATGATTAAGTGTTAACTAAAGTAAACAGATTCACTATAAATATAGGCAACTCTGAAATAGAATTGGGATTTCATCGAATCAAATATACCGACTTTTAATTAATTTAATGAATAATATGAATTAAGGAATAAATTAATGAAGACTAATTACTTTTTTGTTTTTTTACAGTTGTAAAGACAACGTTGAATTTATTTGAAAATACTCCTATGTACAAAAGCGTTGGAGCTTACTATCCAACTCGACCGCTTCCTTCGTGCAGTAATTTTACTTTCAGAACGGATGATTATTGGAAGTGTTACTTACAGAATACTATTGTTACTGGAAATCACCCTGCTGGAACATGTCGAATGGGTTGGACCACCAATAATAATAATAATGGAATGAATGGACAAAATGGAGGTTGGGGCTGGGGCAGTACTAACGCACCATCTTATCCGAACCACCATTTAGGTTTCAACAGCTCCGATCCAAAAGCTGTCGTAGATTCTAAATTGAGGTACGTATTTTAGGTTTTTCAGTTAAAACCTCATTGACTTTCGTTTAAACAGTGTAATCAGTAAAATGGGAACAAGGGCGTAATTAGGATTTTATAAAGAGGCGGCTCGAGTCGTCTGGGAGGGCTGAAAGCCGAGAAACGCCAAAAATTTTTTCGAAGAACCCCTTTTTTCCGGAATCGTGGGGGGGGGCTCAAGTCCGGTTATCCATACGTAGATACGCCTTTGAATGGGAAGCGAAAAATTATTGGTCTACTAATTTTTATTAGTTATCATTAATGTATCAAGTTTTTCCAAACGTATAGTTTAATTCTGCTTTTAGGTAAATTAGATACACACAAAAGTTTTTCTTAATTTTATAATATTCTGTTGTGACAAGTAGTTAATTATCTCTAGATAGATTATTTTAATAGGATTTTACGAATTTATTATACGATAGGAGTACTGATTCATCTGCAACTGTAGGAAAATTAATATATAGCGCATTTTAAAACTTATAATTGACTGGAGAGAAGTTTGAAAGTCATTTTTTGAGATTTTTTCTTGGAATATTGATAAAATGTTGCATAATTTTGTTTTATGTTGTTTTAATAGAGTTATTGGTGTTCAACGATTGAGAGTTGTGGATGCTTCCATCATGCCGATAATTATAAATGCAAATATTCAAACTGCTGTCTACATGATTGCTGAAAAAGCTGCTGCAGATATGTATCACGACTGGGGTTTGTAATCAACAGTGCAAATTGGTATCCACGTTAAGTCCTACCAATTACCACCACTTATCTAAGATACATACTAGTATCTTTTATGCTTACCATTATCTTTGTGGGCCTCAAATTGTTATTTTCCGGCTTGAAAATATCCCAAATCGGATTATTTTAGTGGTTAACCATGTAATTATGTATCTATGTAACATAATATGTTATCAAAATATGTATTGTATACATATTATTTTAATGTGAGAAAATTATTAGTATTATAAGTAATTATTTATTTATTTATTTTATTACCTATTAGTTTTAATTATTTATATTGGTTAATTATTATTATGTTTACTCTTATGTTATGTATTGTCCTAGGAAAGTCTCTTATTATTATTATTATTATTATTATTATTATTGTATTAAAATAATTTCGATACCATTATGTACAATTACGGTTATAATTTACTCGAATTTCCATGATATGACTTTAATTCAAACTCTCATATTCACTCTCATATATACTTATCTCATTGTCAATATGTTTCGTACTGCCAACGGTTATGAAGTGTTTGAGTTATTGTAATTACAAATAGAATCCATTATAAGTTATATCAAAAATATAAAAGATACAGTAAAATACAGTAAACTTGTATTTTAAATAGTAAATATCAATTCAAATTATGTAATATAAAGCAGGTTACTCCTATCTATGCCACAGTCACACCCAATCAAGCATCTTCGATTATATTGTTATAATCTGTGCTAAATAAGTTAGCTAAATAAGTATACAATCAAATAGTTAAATTTTGTTTGATCAATAGATTAAATGTTATGCAATAATGTCCTAGAATGTGTGAATGTGGCCTAAATAACCTGTGTAAGAGGATAGCGTAATATTTAGGTTAGGCACAAGTATGTAGTAAAATATCCGTCAGTGCAATGTTCCAGTATGCTATTTCAAAGTACTTATGTGTAATTAATGCAATAAATGTGACTATGTCCCCCCCCCCTGTCCCTCTTAATCAAATACCTCTATGAGAGACAGTCTCTGTCATCAAATTCTTTATCAAACACTCTTCAAACTCCCTCTTACTTACAATAAACACAGAATACATGCAGAATTCTCCTAAAACTGTAAAGATTATAACTAACTAACTCTCCATTATTAATCAAACTAACACAAAGTTATAAGTCAGTTACCAGGTCAAACATTATGTTTTTCCGTATTTTTTAATATTATCATTAGAGTCTGCGTAAAACTTACCTTACGTTTCTAGTTTTCAAAAATATTAAATTTTTATTCAAGCTAACTATACTAATAGCAGGTATTAGATTTTTAAGCAGTCATTAAATAGTATTAATGATCCAGTGAAAGGAATTGTAGAAAATAAATCAATTTTTGTGGAAGGAGAATTTTTTAAAATATTTAAAAATAATTTCTGTACATGTGAAAGTTAGAATTTATTAAGTATGGACTGGTACACAATACTTTTCGGTACCGTTACTCTTCTTTGCCACTATTTTGCCATAGAAAAAGAAAAACAGGATCTCGACGAGACTCTTCAAAACAATTTTTCAGATGATTATGGATTGCCTCCTA
This sequence comes from Pogonognathellus flavescens, assembly GCA_019776165.1. NCBI lineage: Eukaryota > Metazoa > Arthropoda > Collembola > Entomobryomorpha > Tomoceridae > Pogonognathellus > Pogonognathellus flavescens. Next base: position 7,721 of record JABASD010000794.1, on the reverse strand, counting down.
CGGAAGTCTACGATTTTATTATCGGTATGAATTTTGATTTTGGAAGCTCATTATTTTTGGTTACTATTTTCTGTTTCCATTTCTTAAATATTTATATTGGCTGTGTGTTGTGTCTAATCTAAATCTTTTCTAAATGTTTTGTTTAGTGGGTGCCGGAATTGCAGGGTGTGTTTTAGCAAATCGACTTTCCGAAAATCCGAATGTACAAGTTCTGGTATTAGAAGCTGGAGGTTTAGCACCTCCACTCACAGAAGTACCCGCTTTTCCTTTAGAATCTCGTACGAGTGAAATTTTTTACAGTTATCAAAGCACACCTCAAAAACACTTAAATAATTTGGTAATCATTCTGTTTTCTTAATCGTTGTTTTTCCATATGATTCATAAGAGTCAGTAGGCTAGATGAAGCATATTGTGTTAAGAAAATATCAACCTAATTGTAGTATATATGAAAAATTATTTTTCCAGTGCGTCAACTTTTAACGAAGTCAACAACCGTATTGTCGTTTTTAGGAACCGGGGGCTTTTAATATGTCAAATCTATCATGAGGAGGCTAGTAATAGGGGGAGGCTTTGATTTAAGTCCCATGACTATGATTTGTTTAAACTACGCCAATCCTCCTATATAAAAATTGGTGTCAAAAAATATCCAAATATGGTTTTTCTGCGACTATTTGAATTTCTCTCAATATTTTCTCAAATGTGAGAAGTTTTGTGAGTATTAAACTAATTTCCTAAAAAATTTTCACTTTTAATACAAATTTTATTTTAAAACTGCAAAAAAATACGCTTCTTCAAAATTAATATTGTAGGGATAATTTTGAATAGCAAATGATGGTATATTGTCTCTCACCCTTAATGTGACAATGCAACAGAAGTCTATTCATCCACCCATGCATAATTTGCATCTTATTCCACTTCGACAAACATTATTGGGGGCTTCTAATTGATGGGGCTTTTTATATGGCAAATTGAATTTGTGGGGAGGCTTCTAATAGGTAATTCATGTTGATTATTATTTCACATCAATATTTAGGTGCTTAAGACGGTGTCAGGAAAAGCGCTGGGCGGAACAAGCGTAATTAATTCCATGTTTTTCAATCGAGGAAATCCTCATGATTTCGACAACTGGGCTAACATCACCAGGGACCAGTCTTGGAGCTACAATAATGTTCTGCAATATTTCAAAAAATCTGAAACCTACAGAGGGGAATTGGGGAATTCCATATTGGAAGTAAGCATCCTCTATTTATCAATAGTTCAGCTTAAAATGATTTTCACAATAGATACTGTAAAGTAAAATAATTTTTAGATGAACATGGAACGAAAGGACCCGTGACTGTATCCAAACAAGATTGGGCCCCGGGGAAAACAGAATGGTTAGAAGCTGGAAAAGAAAGTGGATTCCATATCAGGGATCCAAATGGACCTCAAGTCAAAAGTCCGTTTTAGAGAATTTAAATTTTAAAAATGTGTGAGGCATACTGTCGTTATAAAATATGTTAACATTTTGTCATAGGTTTTGCTCCCTCGGAATATAGCAAACGTAATGGGAGACGTGTGAGTGCATACACCGCGTACCTTAAGTCCGTGGAATCTCGACCGAATTTAAAAGTTATACGATACGCTGTTGTTACAAAGGTGATGTAAAAATATGCATTTATACAGTTATTAATTTTTAACTAATTTAATTAATTAGTTATAATAGTAGCAATTAATCATATGCAATAAAAAGGTGAACTATAAAATAGTTTTGAAAGAAAGTACAGCAGGCAGAAGCTCCCGTATCCCGACTGTTTGGTGATAGTGTCGTTCGAATACACGAAATCCGGATAATAAATGGAATCTATGTAGGTACGCACAAAATATGGATGGAAAAGGTAAACCCGAAAGATACCAACAATGATTGTTGAAATATTTGTCTCATCCTGATAAAAGAAACGGGCAATCTATCCTGATACAAGAGGTCCGGATACGGGAGCTTTTTCTGTAAAGTTACGTTGATTTATTCAACACTTGTTAGAATGAATTATGTTTTCAGATTTCTATACTCGACAACCCTTTCCACGCTGAAGGAGTGATTTACAAGAGACATGGCGTTTACCAAGCGGCGTTTGCGTCTAAAGAAGTAATTGTATGTGCAGGGACTTTCGGTTCACCAGTACTGCTAATGAATTCCGGAATTGGCCCTTCAAGTCAATTACAACAATTCAATGTAAATCAATAGGAATCAATTTGAACTTAATTTAAAACAAGTTGAATTGAATTTGAATTGAATTTCTTATTAATTGAAATTTAATTTCAAATTAATTAAAATTTAACTTGCCGAACTTGACTATATGACTTTAAAATTTAAAAAATTTAGTGTAAAAAATTAGTATATTGCATAGAATATAAAACAAAGGAACACCAAGTACAAAAAGTAAGCTTTGATTATTGATTCGTTTTATTTTACAGATCCCTGTAAAAGCACACCTTCCTGTTGGAGAAACATTGTACGATCATCCAAAATTTGCTATGAAGTTCGTTATCCCAGACACTCGGATTTTGTTTGACCCTGCTAGAGATTTAAATCAAAACACCGTAGCTGATTACGTATATAAAGGAGAAGGTCCTTTGACAAGTACATGGGCCGCAGCTGGACAGGCCTTTTTAGTGTCCTCCGTTGCCCATCATGAAAGAGAACCGACTTGGCCAGACATTGCGTTATTTTTGTTCAGTCAAAATTTATACAAGTACAATCTTCTGCCCGATTCTTACCCTAATGAAACAACCTGTTACACATACTCGTTTCTAGGACGCCCAAAAAGCGTTGGACGTCTTCTACTGAATACGACCGACCCAACCAGCACTCCTCTCTTGGATTTTAATTTCCTACATGACCACAGGGATTTGACCATTCTTATGGAAAGTAAGTCTCCTTTACAAATGTAAATGATTTTGCAATGGTTAAATGTTAAAAAAAGGAATTAGCACATTCACTGTGTAATGTAAGCAACTCTAAAACAGAATTGACATTTCATCGAATAAACGATGAACGATTGTTGGTTGTTGGAACTTAAGGAACAATTTAATGAAGACGTTAATTTAATTTAATAATAATATAGTTTAATTTTTTTGCAGTTGTAAAGACAACGTTGGATTTATTTGAAAATACTCCTGTGTACAAAAGCGTCGGAGCTTACTATCCAACTCGACCGCTTCCTTCGTGCAGTAGTTTTACCTTCAGAACGGATGATTATTGGAAGTGTTATTTAAAGAATACCATTGTTACTGGAAATCACCCTGCTGGAACATGTCGAATGGGTTGGTCTACTCATGCCAATAATATTGGAATAAATAGAGAATATGACAGCGACAATACCTACGCACAATCTTATGAGAACCATCATTCAGAATTCGACTCTGATCCAAAAGCTGTCGTCGATTCGAAATTAAGGTACGTCTTTTAGACTTTCAACTTTCTAGTAATAACTTCATTGACTTTCGTTTCAATGGCGTAAAATGCCAATGGAAAAATTATTTTTCCACAGGAAAGATGTCTGTAGAATTAATTTACGGTGGTTATCATTAATGAAAATTTCTCCAAACTTATGTTTTAATTTCTTCTGTTAGGCCGAGTAGGGTAAATGTAATGCGCATTGCACACAGAAGTTTTTCCTAATTTTATATTCCATTGCAAGTATTTATAGACAGATTTTTATATGATATTTTGAATTTATTACGATGTACGATAAAGAGTACTGATTCATCTTCAACTGTTGGAAACTCAATATTGTATTTTAAACTTATAATTGAGAGGAGTTTCAAATTCAGTTGTTGGGATTTATTCTTGAAATATTGATAAAATGTTGCATAATTTTGTTTTATGTTGTTTTAATAGAGTTATTGGTGTTCAACAATTGAGGGTTGTGGATGCTTCCATCATGCCTGTAATCACAAATGCAAATATTCAAGCTGATGTCTACATGATTGGTGAAAAAGCCGCTGCAGATATTTGCCACCATTGGGGTTTGTAATTAAATATCTTGTATCAACGTGGCAATCAAAGTTAAAGTCTTACCAAGTACCAATTAACCAAAAGATACATCATTTTGTATATGAATAACAAAAAAATTACAATTTAATTGTTAAATTTTGATGCACCAATAAAGAAGCAATCTTAATATCAAAAATGTCAGAATTACAGGTGTAATGTAAATTCCATTCCGCTTTTTCGCTATATTTATTATTTCATTCATCCACACTAAAAACATAGCTCTGCTATTTAATAAACCGATAGGATATACATAGGATATAAAGACCGAACTTGGAAGCTACATTCACATGTAAGACAAAGTAGACAAAATGCAAAACTTACAATGAATGAAGAATAAATGCGAAATTGGTTAGAGCAAACCTGAAGTGTGGTCGGGAAACGGAAACTCCATGGATGATGGAAGAATTTGCAGGTATGGCATAACATTTTCTCACAAAACCAGCCTTTACGAATTAGACCGACCCCAGAGCAGTGCCTGCACTGTACACAGTAAAACATGCTCTTCATTTCCTTGTACACTTGTCGTCAACAATGAAATACCTAACAAATAGTTGGATGAAGTTAAGATATTTCTCATGGAACAGTAACATGCGTTTTATATGATATACCATATTATTTTATATTTGCACCATATAATAGTCTTTCGACGAATGGGTTCACACGTTCTACTGAGTAGGTGGAAATTAAAAATAGTATGATGCACCTGAAGTATATTACGAGTTAAGTAAAATAATTATTCAATATTAAGTAAAAGTCAGAAGACGAAGGGAGAAAATATGCCCAGCCGACGATACAGTCTGAATAAGTTAGCATGACCTTTCTCGTCAGTTACAGTTTAGACAAAAGAGTGACAAGGCAAGCTTCAATTTTGAATATTAAACTGCATTAGACATTATTTAACTCACATTTATTTATTTTCTTTTATTTATAAACTATAATCTGTTTTCAACTACTTTTGCAATCCTCTAAGAGAAGTTCTAAGAGAAGCACAGTTAATTTTTCGGAGCACGCCGTATTTAACCTGAACAGAATTTTAACAAATAATAACAATTTTATTTTTAGCTTATTAAAAAAGGTTGGAAAAACAAAAACATTATGGAAAACTTATCTTGTGAAACTGTTTCACGGCAAAGCGAAAATAATAATGAAAATAAAAAATTATTCGTGGATGTACCAACCATGAAAAAACCGAAAGTGATAATTAAATGGGAAATGACTGCTCTTATGTTCTTTGGTCATGTAGTTGCAGTTTACGGTTTGTATTTGTCTCTTATTGGAACATTCAAATGGCAATCTCTCATTACAAGTAAGTTCTTTCTCTTTTATTATTATTATTTTATTATCATTTATTCTTGCTACCTTGTTATTGTGCAAGAAATTTTGTTTTGTTGCAAATTGCTTTTAGACTACAAGAAGGACAAATTAGTTTTATAGTATTTACATGAAATGTCATTGATTTTATTTTATTTAGATCTGGTCATTTTGTTTTTCACCGGAATGGCTGTTACATGTGGTACTCACAGACTGTGGACTCACCGAAGCTACAAAGCTCGGCTACCACTCGAGTTATTTCTCGCATTTTTTCAAACTGTCGCAGCTCAGGTATAAATTAAAACGTTTATGCGTTGTCAATTTTTATGTTAAATATAATATCTTAAAATACAAAAATTTAAATATATTGTCTAATATTTTTAAATGCCACTTAATTTTATCTTCACGTAGAAATCCATATATCATTGGTGCAGAGATCACAGAACGCACCATAAATATTCCGAAACAAATGCGGATCCCCAAAACATCAACCGGGGATTTTTCTTTGCTCATATCGGATGGTTTCTGAGTGTAAAACACGAAGATGTTATAACTAAAGGAAGTGGTGTTTACCTAACCGACCTGCAAACAAATCCTATAGTGATGTTCCAGAGAAAGTAAGAAAAAATATTTCATCACAGCTTTATCGTTTATCCTACCAGTATTAAATCATAACAACAATTGCATTAGGATCCATGCTTGAAAAACTTGCTTTGTACGTGTTAGTTATACTTCGTATTCCAATTCCACTACTTCTTTTTCATGAACAACAAAGCATTTGGCAATGGCAATACCTTACAATATCATTACCAAGAAATAGCGTGGGAATTAATACCACGTAACATTACATAGGTACTGCAGGAATATTTACATCCTGTGCGCGTATGCCTTCTCATTTCCAGTAGGCAATGTAGTATATTTAGTATATTATACATACTTGAGTTTACCAGAGTACAAGATACTAAAAATGTAAATGCGAGAAAACAAACAGTTTTTTATGTATACTTATATATATACCCTACCCTACCACTTTCTCACTATGTTAAAATTAATCCTAAAATATTTAGCTGTATTACTTATTTCAAAGCGTTAAATATTTTAAAATGGTTAGGTTGGGCCATTACTACATTTTACATTACATACTTGGGATTATATTATTTTTTTGAAAAAATACTTTCCTTTTATTCCATAGAATTTCAGTTTTAAGCGGTACAGTGATAGGAATAAACAATCAAGTAATACCCCAACCCCATCGATAATTCGTTGGGGAATACCCCGACGATAATACCCCAACAATAATTAGAATGAATAAGAATGAATTAGAAGAATTTTTCAATCTGGACGAAAATGCAATTAATGTTTGTGTCATGTCTGATTAAGGTACTACCGTCGTCTGATGATTACTTGCTGCTTTATTTTGCCAACTGCGATTTTTCATTTTTTGCTGGGAGAAGAATTGATACCATCCATCGCTTTTAATATCTTCCGGTTAATTCTGGTGATAAATATGTCTCTTCTTGTCAACAGTATCACTCACCAGCATGGAACAAGACCTTATGACAAGTAAAATCTTTTTTGTCCTCCCATTATTAAAAATGATTTGGTATAATTCAGGGTTGATTTGATTTTTTATTTATTTACAGATCAATAATGCCTGCGGAGAATTTTATAGTGAGTCTTTTGACGGGTGGAGAAGGCTGGCATAATTACCACCACGTTTTCCCGTGGGATTACAAAACTTCTGAGTTAGGAAAATTTAACATCTCGACTGTATTTATTGATTTGTGTGCATTTCTTGGATTAGCCTACGATTTGAAAACAGTTCCAGAAAAAACTGTTTTAGAAAGAGCTGCACGTAAAGGAGATGGTTCCAAGGAACTTCCTTCTTCATTCACTCAATCCATTTCTGAATCTCTTGTCGAACCTCCCCCTTGGGGTTGGGGAGATACAAATGTTTCCAAAGAAATGATACAAGTTACACAGATTTTGAATCCTTCAGAAAAAAAGCCAAGATAAGAGTCGCACTATCTACCTTGACTCTAGATAGAGTATGCTCTGACGATACACCAAACTTAAAAATTAAGAAAATTAAAAATAGAAAAAAATAGCTACAATAAATTCAGAAGAAACACAGCAAGATTCATGTTCGCAGATCATCTGAAAATTTAATAAATTCATTATTAATGCATTTTCACTCGTAGCTCGTGCTTGTTACTTTTTAACCATACTCATGACTCATACCATCAGCGTTGACACTGTACATTGTGGATACCTAATTCTCTTGTAGTTTGACAACTGTTCTATGAAATAATGGTGTGGTAGGTATGTAAATTAGTTTATACCTGTTTATTAAATTCTAGCATTATATTATATA
>JABASD010000793.1:0-57885 GCA_019776165.1 Pogonognathellus flavescens | reverse complement strand
AGGGCGCGCTTTTCAAAATATAAGTTTGGAGGCAAACTTATATATGATTTATAAATCGTCTTTATAAATCCTATAAGTTCAGAAATCCAGCCAAGCGATGCTGAAGTGACGTCAGTTGGAGCTATAAATGCGATAAGTTCTATAAGTTTGATAAGTTCTATAAATCTTCGGTCTGCGCAAACTGCCTATTTAATGGAAGAGATAACGAGTACAAATTCGACAAATTGTCATACTAGAAACTAGACGTCAATCTATGTCTACATACCTTTTATCAAGTTGGACAACGCAAAATTCCATATCCGGATCAAAATAGACATCGCTTACGAGTCCATATGAAGCAAAATACCAGCAAAAATCTGCTGTTTTAGGTTTGCTTGAGCTGGTTATGGTTACTAGCATAGATCTTTCGTTTAAATCTTGATCCCAAACATCCATATTTGATTTTGTTACCTCCTGGTGAGATTTTGTGAGCTGTAAATTAAAAACAAAAACTGTAACTCATGACTGAAGAATAAAAGAAAGTTCAAAATTTAAAACAAAATTAAAAACAAAAACTGTAACTGATGACTGGAGAATGAAAGAAAGGTTGAAACAAAATTAGAAACAAAAACGGTCAACTGTATTTAACTGATGACTGTGGAATGAAAGAAAGGTTAAAACAAAATTAAAAAAACAAATTGTAACTTATGACTGAATGAAAGGTTCAGGAAATAGAAAGGTAAAACAGGAAATTAAAAACATAAAAATTATGACAACTTACTATGTGGTCCATCCATTGCTCATAACAGATGCAACGAGCATCACATAATTCACACAAAATTATCATTTTTCAAACCATAAATACAACCAGTGATTTCTACGAACTTCGAAGTATGCATGAAGTCAAACTGTCAACCTGCAATAATTTTCAGAAACTTTCTGATTTGCGATTTACGAAACAAGATTTTACTAGATCGAGTCAATGATTTGAATACTCCTGCCATTTTCCATGGATCTCTTAGACTAGAAAGTTACACTCATTTCTACAGACTGAGAAGCTTTACTGCTCTTATGAGTCTCTTATGCATACAATTCACATTCAATTGTTCACATACACACTTGTATGAATATAATCAAAAGTGTGCTTTAAAATAGGTACTTTTTCTTGTATGTACAAGTATTTAAGTGCAAGTACAACCCAATTAGGTATCAAATACTTAATACTTAATACTTAATATCCACCCATTGTCCAATGTGTGCACATAATATTAACTTTTCCTTTCAAAGCTATTTGAAGGGCAATAAATTATAATTATAACTAGCTTAGCAGTAAAAGGTTCTAATAGAATGAATCCCCTCAATCCTCAGCTATCATACTACGTATATTATTATCTTAATCCTATAACGCCATATTTTCGAAAAAGCAATTGTTCAATCCATATCTCTTAAGCCTTAATCGATTTCCAAACCAAGGACGTATCTAAATGGAAAATGGGGAGATGCGAGAGGTAACGTAACATTTATACTTTAGACTTGTTAGACTGTAATCCAACTTGTTCATAAAATAAATCTGATACAATCTCAGACAAATAAATGACAGTACATGATAGGAGGATATGATATGACATATAGGTTTAGAGATAGGATGCATATATTTACATTAAAGTTGCTTCATCAGACTCGTCTCACACATATAGGTAAGCATAAATCACATTTCCACATAATATCTCATCGTATACCTGAAATAAGCCATGATTCATTCCAGTATCAACAGCTGTGGCTGTGCTTATATAACAAGAGTGCAAGCGCAACTCTGCAACTCTTTCTTGTAAACTACAATTCATTAAACATCACAAAATAATAATATCACTAATTAAGGACTTGCAGGTATTGTCATTCATATACTTAATGATTTTTCTGTATTCTCTATAGTCTTAAGAATGTATAAACATATTGCATATTTATACATTATATAACTTATATGTATGTATAAGTACTAGATGTGTACAAAATATTTCCATCAATGTAGAATGGTGTGTGTATGTGTATACATGTATTGTTTATTTTCAGAATAGAAATTAATATAACAATGGACCATAAAAAAGAAGGACAGTCTACAAAGGACCAATTGTCATTGAAGATGACAGATATTGTCACACGGGAAGTCGTGAATGAAATTTTAGAAAATTATAACAACTTGCTGGAGTTGGAAAAGTATGAAGTATCTAAAGGAACAATAGCTGGAGATAATTTTTGTTCTTTGATGTATTCCGTGTTAATTACCTCTAAAGATACAACTACCGGAAAATCAACAGAAATACCTGTGATGCTTAAATCACTACCTAGAAATCCTGTGAGAATGAAATGGGTAAATGATGCTAAGCTCTTTCTGAAAGAATGTAAAATGTATCAATCAGTCATTCCAAAGTTGTCAACTTCTGGAGCATCTTTTACAGCTTGTCCTAAAACATTACACGTTTTCCACGATGGACTTAAGGATTACATAGCAATGGAAGATGTTAAGCCGTTAGGGTATCCGTTACCACATTTAAATGATCATTTAGATGATTTGTCATTTTTATTAAATAGGTACTAAATTCCTGAGAATTAATTATTGCAGGTTTCAAATGGTGGAGAGAGTTCAAGGTTTGGATACTTCACATGCAACGATTGTGCTAAAGGTAAGGAAGTTCAATCACTTGATACGTGTGTAATTTTAATAACTAGATTACAAAATGAGAATTACATTTTATTTCAGGAACTCGCCAAATTTCACGCATTATCTTTTATAAAATACAACGGAGATGGCCATAAAATGCTTGCTGAATTTCCTTTCCTAGTTGAGACTATGTGGCATAAGCCAGATTCGGTTTCGGAAATGAACCGATTTTTCGTTAATAACACATTTAAAGAAATCATGAACATAATCGATGAAGTAGAAGGATATCATAACAGACGAGGGTTGCAATGGCTTACAACTGACATATTTACAACAATGCATGAATTGACCTCAGTTTCTGAAAAGTTTCCTTCTGTGATAACACACGGAGATGTGTGGACCAATAATATTATGTTCAAGCATAATGCAAATGGTGAGTTAAATATTATACTTCATTTCTCTAATAATCAAGCAAGGTTTACATTTCTTCTTCTTCTTTAGGTGAACCAACTGAATTAAAAATTTTGGATTTTCAAATGTCCAAGGTAATTAGTAGTATTAGTATTTTTGCCTTTTCAAAAGAATCCACAACAGGAGGAGGAAGCTGATCTATTGAATTTATTATATCATCAAATTAAATTCTGAATATTATTTCCTAGGTCGGCAGCAGGATTCTGGATCTTAGCTATTTATTATTCACTAGCCTTACCATTCCACTTCTGAAAACCGAATTAATGATCTTCATTCGTATATATTTCGACGCATTTACTCAACACTGCCGTGAACTGGGAGCTAAATTGCCACTGATCTTCAAATGTGAAGAATTAACATGGGAATTTTTTCTGGAAGAATATTGGTATTACCAGAGATATGGAACTACAATGGCTTTATATTTGCTGCCCATTATGACAGCTAATCCTGGAGACGTAATCGATTTGGAGAATATGACAGACTCTCTAGTAGATAACACAAATACAGAAGAAAGTAATAAAATATGGACTTGTCCTGCCACAAGAGAGAAGTTGTTGAACATTATTGACAATCATCTTCCTATGTGTTTTAAACCGGCTCAGAATTGAATTCAAATGCAACAGAGATAATAATATGGTAATAATACTTAAAATATTATACCATAATGTCTTTGACTCTGTCTGACTATCGATGCAACTCTGTGGCAAATACCAAATGAGTAAAGAAAACAAATGCTTTATGTGTATTTCTTATTCTCACATGAAAAATCTATACCCACATGAATCATGAAATATCAAGCTTAATAGATGAATTTATAGCACATAAAGCTACAATAGTAAAGTAACCCGCTTTCTTAATATTTACATATACTAATATAGTTAATATATATTGATGATATTTTATTTTGTGTTGCTTAATGTTATATTAAAATGTTTATAAATGAAAAAGTCAAAACTTGGAGAGTAAAGAATTTATTCCTTTACCACATAGTTCTGAACAACGAAGAGAGTTTAACATTGAAATTCATCAATCATAGAATAATAATATATACACGAATTCATGTATGTGTTTCGTGGTGCATGATGTACATAGTTTTGACATGAGATTTACGGTCACCAGTCACCACTCAACTCTACATTGCGTAACACAATTTTGTATACCTATACAGGAAGGGCAAAGCCCTCCTAATTATGCAGACTTAGACTTAGCATCTATTTACGTCAGCAAACGTTTACACGGTTGAAGTGATGAATTTTATTTTTTAGTAATATTTGTAACTGTATGTTAGCAATGAGCGAAGAATCGTAAGTCAAGGCAGTTACATAATCGCAAAACGAGTTATGCAGATATTGGACAAGTTGAAGAATTATATTAAATTGAAAAACTGTCAGAAGTCAAAAGATTTTCTGTTTTGAGAGAAATCAGTTTGGGAAGTCCTGAGGTCTGATAAGATGCTTGAAGGAAAATTCGTCACCTTGATATTTTGCCAATGCAGCAGGATCTTTAAGAAATACGTCGCAAAGACACTGAAATTGAGCAAAGTCGAATAGCCCGGTATCTGCAAAAATTTAATACCCTTAGAATTCTTGTTATGTACAGTTAGTTGCATGAAATTTTAGATTTCTCAGTTTTTGTGTAATCTGTAATAATAACTATTTACTGTAAGAAAAATATTTGCATATAATAAATTAAGAATGATTTGACTTACTGTCAGCATCTATTTTTCTGATATATGCCTGAACTTCCTTCTGATCGTAAGCTTGTCCAAGTTGGCTCAAAATTTCTTCGATTCTGTCCGTTTCAATTACAGTTTTTCCCAATGCACCAGGTCCTGCAGTAGGTGTCAAAGAAGCTCTTCGGAAAGATGATGAAATCACTATTGAATCATTTTAATACAATTATTAATTAAACTCATTTCTTTGGAAAATCATTCCTTTGTAAAATCATTTCGTAAATGAGCACAGGTTTAATTGTTTCATAGAACGCAGTAAAAAATGATTTCCTTACATTCGTTTTTATCTTTCAGTTCAGCCTAGAAAAAAATAACGTTTTAAACCAAATTACAAACAATTTTAGCAATTGCCAGAAACGGGTAATACATGGAATGCATTACATGATAATGAGTAGTAATGAATATGACAGGCTTACCATTTTATAAAGACACTGCTTGTAGAGATTGCAAATATTAATTAATGTATGGTTCACAAAATGCTTTCACGTTTCACTGTTGAAGGATAGTAAAAAAGTGGCACTTTAACTACCAGGGTGCCGATGATTTATATACCTTCTCCATCCGGTCTTCCGCAAAAGCATTATACCTACGGAGGTTATTCTAATTTTCTTCCCTGTTAGCGCAGAAGCCGTAAAAATGACTAAATTAGCAAGAGGTAATATCTTTCGCGGTTCATCTTCTGAGCGTTGGCATCTCCCTACCCAAATATTCTGGACGGGAAACAATTATCATTGCCAATATTTTCTTTTTCCGGTTAGCCAGAAGGAAAGATTATACAGTAAATAAATAGCAGTAAGCATTCTCTTATAATATTACAGAAGAAGACACGTACGTAAATCATTTTTGCTAAGTGCGTCAATTTCTAAAGTCAATTTTCATATACATCCATTTCATATTCATATACTGCCAAAATATGCTACGGATGCAATTACAATAACAATCCGAATGAATTAAGTAGTAAATAAATAAGCTTGTGTACATTTGGACCTGCCCACTTATGTAGTTTTTGAAGAGATACATCATATTAATATTCCCTCACATTCATAAACACTTATATAGGTACGTTCTACATTCATTTTAGTTTAGCTGAAAAAAACAAAGGCAATTGACATATAGAGAAATACAATAAAACAAGGCATGAAACGAAAATACATGAATAAAAGTATCACGGCTAGTTAAGCAAAGCAGATGAGATTCGGCAGATATTATTGACTTCTTGTGTGTATCAGCTGTCTCCTCATTTATTTTGACAGATGGAAATATTCTCTTTCCTATACTCCACTAAATAAGTGTGAACTAACTGAAATAGCAAGTGTATACGAAGTATAATATTACCTATTTCTGTTCGCGTTCGTGTGTGACCCGAACTGAAGATTTATGGGAATCCTTTCCATATCTCTTTTTAGCTTTCTTTAACACAACTCAAAAATATTTATGTATATATAATACAGTATTGGCAAAATACAGATAATAATAATGCCTTGTTGTTTTCACTTAAGAAAAGTACATGTTATAATGGTAAGGTATATTTAATGCAATTCTATATCTATCTATACTTAAATACATTTGCTACCTATATTGTTTACAATTTGCATACACATCTTGACATTTTCTTGTTGTACCTACGTGCATGGCCCGCTGATTGATTATTTGTTTATACGTTTCTCTTCCTTTCTGAATGTGTAGAAAATGTAAACGAAGCGTTAGAAACGAAGTTATCATTTCAGCTTTTGCTTTTCATAAACCTCAGGTTTATGACTTGTGTTCAAAATTACTATTTTGAATGTTTGCCAAGGGCGAAGAAAGTTTTTGTTGGTGATTGAGCATCTATAAATGACTTAAGATGAGCTCATTTTCATAATATGGAATATCTGTATACTGTGTGTGCTTCTGCTACACGATGACTTTGACGCGACTTTGTAACTAATGCATACGACGCGTTCGTTCATATCCTACAAACTTACAATCCTTTACTACAAATATGCAAACTGTCACATGAACAAGAAAAATATTCTGTGGATTATGATGATTTTAGCTGAAAAGTATATAGAATTCGTAAACACGTAGAATAAATATTTATTGGTTTGTTGCGAACATTCTATAAATACATATGAAGAGTGTGTGTTGTGTGTACATATCATTACGTGACTTTTAAAGTGTGTTAAGCATATGCAAGCGAAGAACATAACATTATTAATCACATATAACATAAAAATATGCAATAAAGATTGAAATATTATGAAGTGCCCGTGAATCGTCGTGAGTATTCTTTCCAGATGAGTTTAGAAGAGATGGGACCATTTGGCCATGTCGTGGTGATAAATAAGTTTTGTTTATGATAAATGTGTAGGACACAGAGCAAACTGACTACACAAGGAGAGGAAGAAGACATTCAGTTGACAGCAAAAGCACCGTTATCAGTTGTTTATTTATTTATTCATAATTATAATCTGTATCTCGTATTAGTGTTAATTAATGACACAATGACACACTGCTTTTATTAGCAGAGGTCTTGAAACAGTGTCAGATAATTGCTTGCATGCCATCATGAACTCAATCATTCTAACAACTTGAGACTTGACGTTTTCAAGTCAAGATTTCATGTAATGGGTAATGGGTTTGTTAAAAGCAATGAAAATATTTCATATAGGTACCCTTCTGTCTTTTATGTATTTCATAAACGTATACATTATAAGCTTTTATGACTCCACCAAGATATTTAAACCCAGAAACCCCAAATCCAGAACATTAAACCCTATACAATGACAGATACTCTTAAAATCCTAACCCCCGAACTGTACAGACACTGAAATATGATTCTTAAAACTTTCTGACAAGGAATTTGAGTGGAAAATCCAGGCAGGTAGAGTAGGAAGCATAATGCAGTACTTATATTTCATTCTTATAGTATATAAGAACTATCTGAGTATGTTATACATATTTTCAGCAAATATCATATTCAAATGAATGTATAAGAAGTACCATACCAAGCCCTATACAGTATACCTACTGTTTGTCTGCATTAATAATTTAAAAACTAAAACAGTGAAGATTATACTAAATACATACATACAAGTTATGCATTCCAAACACCACTTTCAACCAAATCGTTCTTTAAGTTTCATATTGCAAAAACTATTCTGTCAATTTCGACTCCTACGCTGCACTAGTGCGTTATACTGCAAACTATTTACTTACTATGCATTATCACCACGTCTTAAGAAATGAGATAACCAGAGAGCTTACACTTACGATTCCGAAATTTGTACATATGTTTGCAACCAGGGCTTCTGAAGAATTTTGACTTACTTTACAGTTTGAATTTGTTGTAGCCTAAACATGGTCTAGCTATTTGTTTGTCAATGTAACAGAATTCGGTGGCTAAATATCTCAGAATATCAGTAGTCTGCAAATAGCTTCATATCCGAATTTCAGTCAATTAAGTAGCAATAGTAAGTAACCAATTATAAATTAATCATTTACCCTTTAAAAAAATAATCATCATAAATTATCGGTATTACAATGTTTCAAGAAGTTTACGATAATTAGTTTTCTTTCTTCAATTTTTAATGGTTAATTTTTAAGGTTTGTGCAGAATCGTTTGAAATGAAAGTTTTTTTATTTTTCCGATGAATAATTATGATGATGTACTTAGCGAAGAACAAGTTAAGGAGCAAACTGAAGTGAATTGTAGATTGTACTACAAATTACAAACCTAGATGCATTTTGGCCATAATATTATTAGCAAGCTGTTTCATCTGCTTAGTTTATGCAGATTCTGTAAACGCGAAGCATGCCAACTGCCAAATGTGTCGTACACAAATGTGCTTGTATGATGGGTTTTCATTATTATGCATGATATAGCAGGGTTTCTAACACCGACAAAGCTATTACATGTTAGGTGTGTGATAAATCGTTCACATGTAATTTGCAAAATAGTGAAGCGTATGTGTGAAATCTATAAGCAGCTGAAAAAAAGTGGTGTAGCACTTTACTTTACTCAAAGAGCTACTAAAAGAACTCCTTTAAGTTTCACAGAGCAGTTTCCTCACAACAGTTTTGTCAGTTGAGAAAATCTACTACACGTTATTTTGCGTCGCTGAACTGACTGAGTGTTTATTTGGAGTGTTAGTTTTAGTCATCCCTAGTGTTGCTGGTAATAGCTTTCTTAGAACTCTAGTTTTATTTCACGATTACCTACAAAACACTAAAATTTGTTTTGTAAGCTCTAATACATGGTAATAGCAATACATGGTTTCACATCTAATGTGGCTACAGAATCTTGCGCACAACATGTACTACTAGCATAAGTAAATACTAAACTACCTATACCTATGCTAAATGAATACTTGCAGTGATTCAAACAAAGAGAATATTATTATGGTAAAATATATTTATGGACACACAGAAAGGTGTTGATAAACGTTTAGCATTTTTACTTGTTGTGCGTATCTACTGCGTATAATATAGTATAGGTCACAGGACCAGTATTAAACAAACCAAAAACAAACGTTACTACTATTGTGAGCAATTTATTTAAAGAAAATTGTTTATAATTTCAGTTACAGTATGGAATTGTACGAGAATCGATTATGCAGTCAGTGAGACAAGACAACTTAAGGATATGACGCAAAATATGAAAACCGATGCCGGTGATAATGTTCTTTTCTTACAATTCATTCCATCTGGATAGAGCGACGCTCTTCTAAAGGACTATGGTCTCGAGTTCGATCCCCTCGGTAAAACTTAGGGATGAATTGTGCAATAATACTCTTTAATCAAAATAAGATTCTTGTGTTATTCCTTAAGTGTTTGATTTGCTTTTTTAGCTCCTCGCCTGTTTTTAATTTCATTTGCGTCACTAACACTAACGTATGAGCGGGCTAAAGATAGTAAATTATTTTACATATTATTAATTGCAAATACAGTATACATATAGATAGTGGTATATGAGATACGGTGACAATAACGCCTTGTTTTATGCTACTGTATGTATGTTTCGCCATTTGCCTGCATATGATCTGTGTGCTTATAAGTACAATATACATACTACTGGTTTATATTCAGACTTTCAGATATAGCAGTTTTACAAGTTGCAAATAATTGTGGTAGCATCTATCTTTGAACTTGAGAATTCAAAAAAATCATTTTAGTGGACAAATATATAGTGTAGCTAATATCTAGCTAATACTATTTACATTACATCGACAAGGTTTATCAATATTCACATCTCCATTATATTCTAAAAAAATAACATAACTACCAAAACATCAACATTTCTAATCTCAGTACAGTATGTAAATTTCATCACCTCACCTCGGTACGATAAAAGCAAAAAATCTCAAAGCAATTTGACATCAGATATCGATATCACACACCTACTACCTACTTCCTTTCCTTACAAGCTACAACCGCAACCTCTTATTGCGCATTTATGTACCAATAATATTATTGGCGATTTATCCGTTACAGATCTCCGGTTTTGCCATTTGCCAATAACACGACAACAAGCGTATATTATATTACTTTGCACTAAACGAGTACACTTACTTTGACAAGTACACATAACAAGCTTCTTATGTAAAAGTTGGGTAAGCAAATAAGCACATTCGTATTGTAGAAGCCACAACGTAGATGAGAAGTAGCACACACACTCCTAACTCTAATTGGAAGCATATTATATAATATGTAGGATGATTTAACAAACTTAATTTATTAAGGGTCAAGGCCCTAATCATTAATCGCTTATCAGTTAATTAAAGAATCCGTTTGAAATGAAACATCTGACGAGCCGGAGGAAGAAGACTGATAATATTGATGTTAATCTAAGGCTGAAATGAGCGTGCCAAAAGAAATACACATTGGAATTGAAAATACCAATACTAACTAGAGACTGGGTTGTATATTATTGTTAAATTGTGCACGTCTCAAGTCTCAATGGATTAGAGCAGAAATACTTCGCAGTACAAAAAGTACAATGAGATTTACTATGTAAACTATGTAGGTATCAATAAACGAATTAACTATTAAGTAACGTAAGTATTCATTCAAACAATTGAGTAACATTCTCCTCGTGGATTTTGAACTCATGAATGCTCTAAAATTAAAATGAATGTATCTTAAATGCGTGACACTGTCACGAAATGTCGCATTTGCATTTCGTCAGCCAGCAATAAGTAATCGGCATAATTTTTAATTTTACAGGGCTAAAGCAATAAAAGGAAATACTCAAATCAAAATTTGCTTATATGGCTAGTTTGGAAATGAATGAAAAATAGTACAGCCATATGTAAAGATGGTGACATGTAATGTACTCATTCACATTCTTCGTTGCTTTATTACGAAAATTATTAACACAGTTATATTACAAATTACATGGAGGGTAAAGTCGGTAAAGACTATAAAGACTGCAATGTATGAAAATTTAATATTTCTTGTAATCTGTAAATACAACTTTTGCGTGTGTATTCTTCTTTTTACAGAGAAAAGTAATGTAGGATCAGTGCAGAAATCACACCATACTGTACTTGCAATTTTGATGAATAGATTCATGAGTCGTGATAAACTAATGTTTGACCTTGTCGATTAGATGAGGGGAATAAACTCTTTTCAGTTATTGTGACACATATTGCATACCATAAAGTATAATACAATAGTATCTGTTTCAAAACAATAATATATACGAAGACGTAAAAAACCAAGTTAAATTGGAAGAAAAATCCTCCATTGAGGAATTAAATTGTAAATACTGTATAATATCTTGGTTAATGTGATAATCTGATGATTTTTTACCCACTGTCTCATTTCTTTATCTCATCTCTTCTGCGAATCAATGTATTCCGCTTTCATCCATTTCCATGTTACTTTCTAAAATACAACCTCGAGAGATATATTTCAGACAGCAATAATTTTCTTTGATTTAGTGGTATTCCTGTGTAGATACGCATGAAATGAATAGGTAGGTACCTATTCAATGCTAATTGTACCTACTACCTCCACTCGTAAAGTTAACCTATATGATTATGTGTGGACAAAATATAATTCGTAATGGTGCCACATATTTCATTTAGAGTTACATGAAAACAGCACCTTCATCACCGCAATACGACTTTCAATGATATATTCATGTGTACCATGTACCTTACCTACACCTACCCGTTAATACTAAATTTAATGTTCATTTTGCAAGTAAATACGTTTGCTAAATATAATTGATGTGTACAAAGTGTGCTTAAATAGGTTAGGTGTATATTTTTAGCAGCCTGCAACCACACATGACGAGCTGTGTCGTCTTGTCTTCTTGTAGAGTGTAGAGATTAGAGATAAATAATGTCTATGGCTGTAACCAGTATGTATTATAGTAAGACTCCAACAGAAAGTAATGTAAAATTTCTGACGATTCTATACTGGTCTTCTGAAGATTGCTATATAATGAAATGAGTATGAGTGTATATAGATTCTTCATTTACAGATTGATTGTTACTTGTTTGGTGATTGGACAGAATTCTGGATTATTCGTCACCATCACTATTGGTCAGGTTTATTTTATTATATGCATATGCATTTCATTTTCTGATAAATGCTACGATAATTGCATTATAAGTTACAGTTCCAACATATAGGTATACTGGGAAAATAAGTGTGGTATTTATTTACAACTTAACTATGAAATCGTGTAGTATACAGAGTTTTTGTCATGTGTACAATTAAGTAATGTGTTTCATAAATATTTACAAAAATGCAATAAAATAACATTTGTATATAATCATCATCAATTATCATTAGGTAGATACAATTGGTTAGGTAGGTAGCTTACATATTATCTGTACCAGTTATTTAGTTTCACTATTTTTTCATTTTGCTTGAAAAGAATAATTTACAACATTTAGTAGAACAAATGCTACAATTATTTTAACACTAACAGTACTCATTGCTTTTAACATACTTACAAACTTGAGTGGGGAATTATATAATGTACAATAATACTTACGTTTTATACAAAAATCTTACAAATTCCTACAAAATAATTAACATTGGTTGATATAATATTATGTCCTATTCTATTTCTACATGAATGCTACTCCAATTTAAATTCTAAACAGGAATGTGAATGTAATAGATCTTTGTCTTCATTATTTTATACAGGTACATCTTCACTGAGAAATGCATCTGCTGCCAATTCAGACATTTCAGGATCAGTCATTTCCTTCGAGCAAGGAAATTGTGAGCAGTCCAAACCTCCGTAATTGTTGCACATACACCAATTGCATCCATCGTAGAAAGGCTTGCACTCAACTACATGGCAAAATAATATCATTATAACTTTTTGAAAACTTATATATAATTGTCAAAAATTCAATATAAATTATTTCTATTAATAAAAACTTACGCATTTTCGTTCCAGAATGGGGAGCTGAATCGACGTGACAAAAAAGGGCTACAATGCAGGCGATGACAATGGTGCTGATGATTGTGAATCTCATGGTTGTATATTTCTCCTTTACTGAACAACGATTGCTGAAAGTATACAATAAAGTTTACATGAGTACTAAACTTTGTAAATAACTTTCGTTAAACTAACAATTACAATAATGCATTTTACTTTTGAAAACATGAATTTGGAATAATTTCTACATGAAATCAGATTACTTACAGATGGATAATGCAGATTTGTTTTGTTAGAATAAAGACGAATGCACAATAATTACTGGATAATAGAAGATTTGTTGTGCTGTGCGTATTTGTAAAAAATGACTTTTGCAAAATGAATTTAAACTGTACAGGCGAGTTAGAATTTCCTCAAATTTAACTAACGCGTTAGCTTCAACAGACGTTTGAGTGTGCAACTGATGTAACTGCAGAATTTGTATGTGTAGTTGAGACTTTCTAAGTCTGTTTGTTAATACTCAAGTTTAAATTGAAGATGGTTAACTACACGATAGAATGGTTGTTCAGTAAATGTGAAGATGGGCAGTTTGAAGTTTGTTTTTATATCTTGACAAGAAGTCAGTCAGCCCATGCATTATTGGGTGCGGTGAAATGGGAGCGGTGTATGTTCAATGTTCCTATGTACTTGTCATATGAATCATATCAATAAGCATCTATAAAATTGTTTAGAGATGTACATTTGTTAAGACATTTTTTATTAATAGATTTACAGAGTAGTTAGCAGAAGGTTCATCGAATCTTATCCTTAGTGTGACTTTGCGATGTGACAAATGTCGCCAATGATAAATAAAAACAAGACATCACAACGTGACAAACAGAAATTTTATTATATGGAGTATTTCACAATGTCTGTCCATCAAGGTTACTATTACTATGAAATGCAGATTTTGTTGGAGAAAAACAGAAAACTGCAATACCTACTTATATTTAGGTAACTTTGATTGACTACATACGCATATTTTGTTCCGTACTCTTCTCGGAGATCATGTAAAAAGACTCTATTCATAAAAGGTTAATTAATTTTTCCATCAATTAAAGAAATTGAATTACGCAGCATGCCGGTGATGGATCAAAAAAGGTTAAACACTGCAAATTATTGTGTCAATTGTGTGTTATATTTATACTAGAATGTTCTGTAATACAGAACATTCTAGTATAAATATAACACCCAAAATACAGATTCTGTATTTTGGGTGTCTTAAATATTTTAGGATCATAGAGCTCTTATGTCTGTATGTATACTTGTTTCTTGCTACAGAATTTATTTATCTTTACGATTTACGATTTTCGGGTCAATAGGATCACCTTGTCCTTCGTCCTACAGTGCTCTTGGACATAAATGAATCTCTAATATTTACAAGTAGTGATTCAGATCAACTTCAGATAACTTACATCTTATATAACCAAATCGAAATGAAAAGTAGCTTGTAATTTTGATGGATAATCGTTTTTTTCTATTCTTCATGTGTTTTAAATTCTTGATTGAAGCTGGTTTTATATTCTATATATTTAATATGTTATATAAGTAGTATCTCACATCACAAATCATACCAGTTATATGACCATACAAATATGAAGATGATAACTCGCTGATAGAAGTGATTATTGTTGATAAAAATTTCAGGTTACTTACCTATACCACGTACAGTTCTAGGTTTCTAAGAATCATTCTGAATATTATCATTATTTAGAATTATATAATGACCACTTATATAGCAATTAAGTGTCTTAATTTAGTGCCTAAAACTAGTTCATTCTTAATAAATTGCTCTCTGAATCTGAAGATAACCAACTAAGCCCACCTACTATTTAGCAAATAAAACTGAATGAGAGTAATACTCCTGCCTCGTAATCATAATTTATCTTCAAGTCTATCCCTGTGATATTATAAATACAGATATTACTACGTACTATCTGAAATTATGGCACATACATAGGCAAAATATAAGTTCTTTTTTTAATGTTTTATAACATCGCATAAAAACCAACCACCACAGTTATGTGAAAAAACAAAATCATGATATAAGAAAGACACATGCAATATAATCTCTTATTTCTGATCTGATTAAAGGGATCTCAATTTAAAGTGTACGGTACGAGTTTAGAAAATCTAATAAGAAAGTTTAGTGCAGCTTTTCATAAAAGAAATTATACGTCCTATCCCTGTCTACAAAGATTATAAAAAGACCAATATAATGTTAAATGTCTACTGTGCTATATTTACACATAATAGTATTACCCTATAATATTACCTACATTTACCATGAAACTGTTGGCTTGTATGACATTTCATAGTGCATTACTCATACTTAATTATTAATAATTACTAATTAACACAGTTAAATTATTTCTAGTTGTAACTACTTATGTGTGTCCTTATAGAGGCTTTTAACGAAAGAAAACAAAACTACGTTTAATTTATTAGTGTTTAGTAAGTCAAGTGCACACGCAAAAATATGGTTTATTTGCATGATATGGAATTCTACTGCAGTTAGAATAAAAATACCAATTTTATGGAATATTACTAATCCTGTTATTACTTGACATTGACATACCTTTTGTATGTGCATTATTGGATCTTATTGGTATTGATAAACTGGTTACTGCTATAACTGTATTTGCAAATCCAGCCAACAAAACATTTCTGTTGCTAAATGAAGAGTGAACACTTGTAGTTTAATAAATATTTCCATCTTTACTAATTGTAACTAACATGGAAAGATGGAAGTAATGAGTAAATAACAACTAATGAAATGATTTGTAAAATTCCTATCTGTATATTATAACCTGAGGCTATAGCTATACTATGATCTTAGGTTTGAGTGTATTAAAGATATAGGTTATCTATTTTTTTAGGTAGTTAATCATTATGTATAAATATTCATGAATGATTGCAAATGAATGAGAACAGAAACGATACTTTTGTCGATTTATAACTGATTTATTAAGTTCTTGGAGTTATAAAGAATACTGTGAAGAAACAATTTTGTTAAATTTTAAATTGAACATTTTTAATACTGGCTATTAAATAGTTTAATAGTAAGAAGCTCCATAGGCGGAGGTGTAAGCTGGGGCAGCAGCAACCTGTTAATGAGAAAATAAACATTTTGAGTTTCACTGTCTCCTCTTCCTTTTCAGTTTCCACAATCGTGTTTGTAGCAAGAGTAGGCAAAGTGATGCCTTAAATAAAGCTTTAACTATAATATTTCACTAAGAGCTTAAAGAATTAAACTGCTTACGGTGTGAGCAGCGTGGACGGCTCCAACTCCGGAGTATCCGGCATATCCGACTGGAGAGGCATAGGAAACGGCTGGGGCGGCAATTCCGTGGTGAGCATACCCGGCATAAGCTGGGGCAGCGACTCCGGCAAGTCCGTGGTGAGCATATCCGGCATAAGCTGGGGCGGCAGCATATCCGGCGTAAGCTGGGGCAGCAACCTAAAAACATATCAAAATGTTTACATCTCATTCGAATTTAATGTTTGGTTTTTATAAAAAAGAAGGTGAGAAAAAGCAGTAAGTTAAACTTAAAACATCTTCTTTAATAAATGCTTTGAACTTCAATTGTAAAGCGTTTAAAAAGTTGGTATGCGAAAAGGAATGAAAGAAAATATTTCCATAATGGCAAGAACGTAATAAGTTCAAAAGCTTTAAACAAATGAATGCAACATTATACGAAGGAACGTTAAAGGGATTGCTTGAATGTACCTGAGAATTCTGTTAGTTAATAATGCACCAAAACTATATACTTAAAATACCGAATTCTACTTAGGAGATAACTGGAGAAGATTATATAAAACCAAAGGTTCCAGTAATTTCTTTTTCAAAATTCGAAATCTACTTTTTGCTTTTTATTATAAAGTTTGACTTACGGCTCCGTATCCGTAGTTTCCGTAAGCGGCTACTGCTGGGCGGGCATAACCAGCTCCATAAGCAAGACCTCCTACTCCTCTACCGTAGTAACCGGTAGCGTATGCTGGGGAAGCATAGGCAGCGGTGGCAAGTGGAGCTCCGATGGCGGAGTATCCGACGGCGCCAGCGGAAGCGGCGGCAACAACGGCGAGGAAGACAACGGCAATCTGTATTAAGAAAAATATTAATTTTTGTTGATAATTATGAAAATTTTGTGTTTCAATGAAAATGTTTTATGTTTTTGTTTTGAAATACTACTTATATAGGAATTTCTTACGGAGTTCATGATGAATGTAGGAGTTTAGATTTGAAAAATCTGAAAATGTTTTATGAATTGATTGGTAAGAAGCTGAAATGAAACTGATAATTCTGTGAGAGTGAGATGTGGCTTATATAGTCTGAATATTTTGGGAAAAGAGTGAAAAAATGCCCCACCCTCCCATATCGTAAGAGTCCACATGAATCCACATTCCCTCACACAATTCTTTATGCTCATGACAATAAAGCTATGCGTAAAGTGTTATAATACGCACTCGTGCCCATATAAATAGTAATACAAAATGCAACTTACTCAAGAAACATGATACACATACCAAGTGCTTTATTATTAGCCATATACAATAGTTTAGCATGTCATAATGTGAATTGTAAGTGTACCTGCAGAATTCAGATTCATTTATTGGATCATATACTTATCGAAACTATACAGCAATTATTATTATCGTACATTTCTTTTCCACATCGACAACAAACACTGTTACTCACTCATCTCATCCAGATTACTTATTTGTCCTCAGAGTGTTAGTTGTGGTGGCATGTCATGCAGGTGATAGTGCAAAAAAGAAGGTGTACGTTATATAATAATCCTATATATAATATCTGTACCTATCACCTATGTAAAAGTTTTATTTTCATCTCGTGATTGCTACTCTCTTAATAACTTTGCTTTTGGTTTTAGTTTGCTTGGCAAACTTCTTTTTTTGATTACGTGAAGGACACTAAGCTCACCTGTCCATCACAAAACGCTTATTTTGCTTTGTTTTTATTTGTTTTTCTTTATCGATTATTTAGATGCATACCAACCTCAACTCTTTATAGCCAATAAAACGTTTCCATGAAATGGTTTGTTTTATTTGCTAGCAAACATTTCAGAAATGTAAGCAGAGAAGATTTGACAAACTGAATATGAGTAGGTGATATTTCTTCAAGTACTGAAGGAACAAACCAAAATGGTTATGAAATCAGATTGTGCTATTAAATCTCAGATTCTAATGAGTACAAGTTTGTCTTTTTTCTATACAGATACTTTTTTAGTAGTATAATGTAAATAAAATGACTCTCACCATCATGCACCCAAAAAAGCATGCAGTGCACTTTAGGTCAACCCTAGTCTACATGATATGATATAGAGTTGACTATTTTTATCAATACAATCTCTCTCGTACATTTATGTACCTTAGTGCAAATATTAGCATGTTCTCCGTTCATATATTGGGTGTATAGGCGCATGTTACTCACATTTCTGCCTGTCTACACTTATTGTTAACACAAAGTGTAAACTGATATCAATGACATGTAATACAACTGAACTGCAGTACAACGTCAAAGCTTCAGGCTGACAGACACTAATGTATTGACTTTTTCAATTAGTAGCAACACACAACACATCGTATAATAAACAATATAAAAATATTACACAGTCATACTCATGTAATAATAATAAACACTCTTTTTTGTACGTATACAGTACACACACATGTAAACCGGCAATTTTACACATCCAAATCAAATCTACTTTTATGATTTTCTCAATTTTACTATTTATTCTTGCTTTACTTCTTGTAAAGTACAAGGAGAACATAATATACATCCATAAATGTACACGAATATTCCTTTTGCAAGTGTAATTTTGTTTGGGTTGCCAACCTGTCTGTGTCTGCATGTTAACATGCGCTTGACATTATAAACGCTGCCAAACAACTCACAAATATATCCAACAGGAAGGTAAAATCCTTTTTAGATTTTGCTGACTTCGTTCATGATTCATGGCTCTACTAGTTTGAACTAGTGTAATGAGTGATACATTGGTTTTCTCAAATTTCAGTAATTTTAAGGCGTTTAATGAATTAATAAGCAACTATGACCCAGTGTGACTACTACCTACTTCTTAACTACAGTGCAAATGCATTCATATTTTCCTAATCGGTACAATTGAGCGAATTTCGAGGCTAACTGTAACTGTAAGTTTGACTTGTCTGTAATTGGCAGGACACATTTTAACTGTAACACTCTATGAGATTGCTGTGTGAACCTTCTTACACAGAATATGATTTATATTGCATTCTAATTTATTGTTACTGAATAAAAAGTAAATTTGACTAAAGCAAGTCGAAGCACGATCTAAACGGTTTGCATTGAGAAACAAAATGACGTGTTTATGTTAAATATAAATTAAGCCTTAAGCAATCGATCTATATAATAATAAGTAACCCTCACTTTTTCCTTAGTATCTGCTCGCTCTATGCGTTCATCATCACATCAAATAGCTTTAGAAATATCCATCATACACTACAAACACATAAGTACATTACATTTATAATGTCTGTCTCTGTATAAAATCCTTATTACTATTATACCACCAAATCTTACATGAAAACGTTTACTATACAGTGGACAACAACAACAACACAGTATTTTGGAAAGTAAGTCTATAGAACTGCAGTCATATCACACTATACCGACACAACACACAGCAATAATGTGTAAAAGGCCAATTCTTCCACGTTTTGCATACGGTGAGTCTATATAGCTCAATCTGTACTAATAATCAGTACAGTTTTATATTATCGTCTCATGAGTTGACTTCTTGGACATTATTTTTTCCAACTGATATAAATTGTTGTGTGATTCTATTATCTGGTAAGGATGACTGATTTGACTTTTGAAGGCAGGTGAGTAGGTACATTGTGTGAGTAGGCAGTAGCTAACTAACGTAAGCCAGATCACATCAGTTAAAAAGTCAGTAGTTATTGGCAAGCTTGCAGTTTACCCATAATATCACTTGTAGGTGTGTTCACTCCGTCGCAGAGGTATGTATATTCAACATTGTTATTATATCTGCAGAGTATAGGTAATAGTAATAATATGGACAAACATCTTTGCAGGTATTCCATGTGCGTATAAAAAATGCATTGCATTCAGTGTCAGTAAAATGGACTGCAGCTTCTAAAATTGTATTTGAGTGTGGAGGTATGTAGTAGGTAGCACATGTAAATGTATATAGGCAATAATATTATTGTACGTACATATGATACTCAAGGAAAACTTGTGGTAGTAATAATATAAGTTTACTACTAGCAGTAGTAGTTACCTATAGGTATGTTATTAGAGTTTGACTGGCCTATTATAATTTGGTGGATAGATTAAGTGCATTTGCATAATACTAATAGAAAATAATAGATATTATATTTATCATTTAATGATAGTGGGAAGGAGAGAAGGTAAGTGTGAATGAACACGAGAACTTATTGTTCTCGCTAATAATAACAAGATAACAGTCTTATTGCTACTATAACTGCCTTTTACTGTGAGACTACTCAAGATTGACCACCATCCCATACCACCAGTGCAATCCGAAGTGTACAACGAATAAAACAGAAAATGTGGAGTGAAATAATAATTTACATTGTAATTAATGGCTCTCTCAGCCGAAGTGCAATTGTTTTCAAATGGGACCAAGCAAATCTCAAAGACTTTTATAACCAGATCAAACCAGGCAGGCTCAAGCACAAAATCTTTTATTTCTTCATACTTTGTCTATTGAAATTTATAATAAGGCAAACAGACGCTCATTATTGCGCGTATGTTGTGTTTGTGCGATTGACTCATTTGCTTCATTGCTGCGGTTTGCCATTCTTTTAATAATGTGGTGAGGGAAGGGAATAATACTTTGTTTTAAGTATTTTTGCCCATATGCAAGTGCCTAGATATTTTATTACACTTATTAATGATGTTGCGCAACGATACATGTCATTAATGCAAAACGGATCTGTACAATCCAGGTTTATTACTGAAGGGACCTTTAGATTCAGAAAGTGTGTAGTATACATATATATATAGGCAATAATGTTATATTACTTATATAGGTATATTCTGCCAACCTAAAATATTTTTCCGTTCACAAGTTAATGAATTAGGGCGATATAAGTTAAGGATGAATATCTCGTGAAAATGACTTGCATTTCTTAAGGTTGTTACTATAAATTATTTATTCCTATAGATTGCCATTTATTTTCTGTTCGTATTGAAAACAACGAATAAAAATTGATTTACAACACACCATTATCCTTGTCTATATCTTTGAAATATACAAGCACTTCAGAAACTTCTACTGCGTTTCAGCCGGCCGGCATACTCAAACACATTGATTAGGTATTGATTGAGCCTATGTATTGAACCGAAAAGTAGTATTACAAGTTGCACTGTACAATTCTTTTCCTTAACCAATAGACATAGGTACCTTACCTACTAATTTTATATAATAATCCAAAAAATCATGAAGTATGCTTTGAAAGCACGTGTAAGTCGTAACGATACATATTTATTATCTTTATGTCCTACACACAATTAATTAATGCCAGTCATGGATTAACAGAGATATAATTTTCATAATAATAATAAGCTAAACACGCATAATGCGTAAGTCTAAAGCATATTTTTCCTGAGAAATTGTACAAGAGAACTTTGCATCCTGTGCTGTACATATAATTAAAATAGCAAATGAAAAATTAATGGAAATTGTTACAAAATCAAAATAACTTCACTAGGAATAGACGCATATAGGTATGTCACATTGATTAGAGTGAGATTTTCATCACCGCCCTGAAAAGATGGTCCATTATCTTAATTGCTTCACACGTTCCAAAGAAGATCCTGTTTAGAATTAGAAAACAGGTATTTTGGCCCGAGGTATTGCTGAAATATCATCATCCAGCAAAAGCAGCAACTGAAAGAAAATATAAATCAGTTTTTATCAGCCTTCCTGAAAATGAAGCAATCTGAACGGAAAACATCACACGAAGGTTGATATTATGAAAGCTTTCTTGAGGCGGCTGCATGTAATTCTAATGATAGCTGTAAATTTTCATCGAATCACTTCATGGCTACATGCATGCATGAAAGTGACTTTGGTATGCAAAAATCTTAATGAACTAATCACAACGTGTCTTAAAAACCAAACATCTCTAGGACATTCAATTTCTTGTCCGTTATGATGATAAACATGAGTTTTACTTTCATGTACGTGTATTTACAACTATTTTAACACAAATAGTAGCTAGGTACCTACATTTAATGAAAACATTAGAAATGAGTGCAGGCAGTTGTGGAAAGTAGTGAAGCAAATAATTAAATAATGCTCCAAGTACACTGGCGCCCTTGATAATGTTTCCTAATGACACAATCATAGATAAACTTGTGAACTCAAATTACATAGTAGATTCCCTAAACTTAGCTCGCAGGTGAACTTTCTACTGATTATTGTGATGACGGTGACTGAGTGCAGACAGGAACTAACTACTACTAAAAGTCCTATTCCGTCATACCAGACATAACCTTTAAGAAATTATAAACTTTGATCGCAAAATCACGCATGATTTGAGTGATTGATTGGAACATGTGTATAATGACTATACAAGGCGAGGATAAATCATCAGCTTTTTTGTTTATGACTTTAATTGGGAAAACTGGATAGATAAGTATAGCCATTCATATTAAAGCAAAAAATAATTTATGTTTATTGCCCTTACCATGTATAACAGAAAAATAGACATTGCCGACAAAAAATGCCACATGTCATGCTCGTCAAATGGCCCAACTAGACATTCCGCATTTAGTTTCTGTGACTCTTCACTTGTTCCGTTCGAGTTTGTCCTTTTTTCGTTAAAGTAATATAAAGCAAATCCAGAAACGACCAAAAAACTTAGCAGAATAATCACGGTTTGAACTCCAAACCACGGTTTCCACAACTCTTCGTGAACGACCTGAAAATAGAAATTCATTGTTTTTAATCTGTATACTAATGTGTGGTGTAAATGTGAATAGGAATAAGTATTGCGATAAAGATTTTTTTATGTCAAAGATGTATCATGTAAGTAATTAGTGAATTGGTTTTTATAGCAATGAAAGGCACGGTTACAATTAAAAGTAAATATGTGTGTCAAGATTTTGTAGGATGATGCTGCAACGATTAAGAAAGCTACACAAATATAATTTTCCATTTTTTGACATGTAAAGCGTGAATAGAGTTTGAAAGCCAAACCAGCAATTTGTGTTTTATCTGTAAAGCTTACGATAGCGCAATTTTCAATAATAATCAATAGTGTAACCTTTAAAATGACGTAATTCAAAGTGTGTGCGATGAAAGCTGATAGTAAAATGTAAAGTAAGTAATTTGCAAAATTGTCTTCGCATGTCATCACCGCTGAACCGATAAATGCAACCGTAAGTAACGAAGGCAAAAGTAGCAATCTGGTCCAAGATCTCTTTTTTCTAGTTGCTCTAAGGATTGGACCAATCTGTTTCGCTATTAGTACGAACCACTCGAAAAGGTTATCTACAACAAATATAACTTACATTAACGTGTGCAAATAAACAAGCAAAGAATAAAATATACGTGAATCTTGATTCATGATTTAGCAACTAAAGTATATCTCAATTTGATTGAGGTCTCAAAACTTAGTTGGATGCTGCTTTTTGTGTAATTCATGATGGTAAAGTTTATAAAATAGAGAATTACTTCGTTTTACATATTTAAGACGACTGAATGTCATTAAGTGAACACAAAATATTGCAGTGCCAATTACATAGATCAAGCCGAAGATCAATTTTAGCCATATGGTGTATGTTTTGTTTCCAGAAATTAGTGACACAAAGACGAGAGCCTGAAATATCGAAGCCAGTATGAAGACTCGAGTACTATACTGACGAGAAAAAATTATAATGTTACTGCAACCTTATTTTTATGGGTAATTACAATCTATTAATCTGTAATTTATATCGTATCGTACGGTCCAACAAAATCGGGATGACGCATTTGATAAATCTTAAGTGACCCCATTGTAGCACTTACGTACATGAAGCAAGTATCTTTGTAGGAATTCCATAAAATGTTTAATATGTAATTAAAATGGAAATATTTCAATACGTTATTCAGGAAATAAAAATCCCTTTTTGCTGCAAGGAAACAGCAAATATATATTAACTTACCAAATTGGAACGTAGACTGATTTGGACAAATATGGTACGCCGCACTCATAACTCCTTCCATGAAAAGAACCAATGCAAGTGTGTAGTAGAATTTGAAATGTAAAGGAAGCCCGTGATTTTCCACAAAGTCAAATGCTCGTTCAAAGTTACTATCAACTAGTTCACTTACAATTTTCTTAGACGCTTCCTTCTCCATTTTGCAATGCAAATAGTTCTTAATACCCACAATTATGGCAAAGAAAATTGCAAACAGTATATAAGATGCATTCGAGAGAATGTGATTGAAATCAACAAGATTAAGAGTGTATTTCTTATAAGGAGTTGCGCATTTAAGGTTGTAGTAACAATTATTCTTCTTTCCAGTTTCACTATTATGGTACACCTGTAAAATCAGAATAATAAAGCACCAGATTCATTTTAATTTGTTTTAAATCTTTACTTTGATTTAAAACATTTTCCATACAGTTAAATCCTGATAGATGAGCTGATACACGGGTACTGCGTAAAATAACATGATGGCCAGACAAAAGCCAACAAATTGGTTCAGTTTGTTTCTGTTCTTTACTTGCACAAGTTCAGCAGCCGTACATTCGAATTCGTTTTTATGAGCAGTTGTGCATGCGGAATCAAAAAATAAAATATCTGGGTATTCTTCTTTCACTCGTTCTTGTTCCATTGATGAAAATAACGGAGGTATAACTTGTTGGTTTAAATCCATGACTTTTGTATTTTTTGAAATGGAAGTAGTTTCATTAACTACTACTGGCAAAAGACTGTTACTACCGCTCTCAATTGCATGATTAGTAGACTGTCCAGTCCTCGCTTCAAGTTCGCTTACGATGAACAGATTAACAACATTAAGCAATTCTCTGCAACGCAAGTAAATTAAAATACCTATATACAGCTGAAAATGTCACATCCAGATTTTTAATATAATATTTTCTACTTACGTTCTCATACATCTGGTTGAATATATCATCATTCCAAGCGTAATGACCGAGCAAAAGAACAAAATCATAAATGATATCCACCAAACATATCCAAAGATAGCATCATCAGCGATAGTCTCTTTTTTAACTCCGGAATCGGGTTCTATACAGAGTAATAATTTCATTATTACATGAGCCAAATTATGCACTATTATCAATCAACAGACATAAGCTTGTTTAGTGTACCACTTGTATCTCCATTGCTGTCCTGAACCTGATACGACAGCACAATTATTGCTATACTGATGACAAATCGATTCAAAATATCTAGTTTCCTCCTCCATTTCCCCGGTTGTTGAAGCATCGTAAATAAATGTCTTTTTTGTAGTTTTATGTTTTGTAGGTGTTGTAGAAAGATATCTATTTAAATCTATGATATTATTTTTTACCATACTCTCTTAAAATTATTATATTAGTTGTAAGGGCGTACCCAGTACCCAGGATTTGGCTTTGGGGGGCACGAGCTAATAAAGTGACTTTTGGGGGAGCACCACAGCAAAGAAGGTTATCTTCGGCCGTTCGGCCGCACATTAACACCTTTTTCCGGATTTTGGGTGAAGCACGTGCCCCCAACGCTTTCCTTTCGGTACGTCCTTTGTCCTTGAGTGGTTGTAAAATTATAATCAATTCAGAATACGTTCTTCAGCAAACTATTTCAATAAAGATATTTTTAGTACTTGGCTGAAAGTGAGCTCAATTTTTAGAACAATTTAAACTTGACGGAGTAATTAATAACTGAATACATATCTATTATAGGTTTAAATAAATAAATAAAATACAAAATATAGAGAGATTTCAGACACAAATTGTAGCAAACACACACAGCAAGCAACAGAATTCGTGTAGCAGGTTTCATTCGTTTCGTATTCATGTAGCATCTCTGAACTCCAATGCAATAACTCTTTCTCATTGGCCTTGAGTAAGCCTATTTCTAAGTTTGACAGTTTGAGAAGAAAATGGAAAAATGACCTTGAAGGGTAGTTTACTATATAGTATTTAGTATTATGCGTGTAATGCAGGTGTACTTTGCCCTCAATGGGCTGTAGCTCTCACGATAGCTATTACATAATTATATAGTATTACGCACCCTGATCAAAAGAGTATTTAGGGTTGAAATCTGGAGGAGAGGGTTCCATCCAACGACCTGTGGGCACAAGGACACAAATAAGGTTTATTTGCCGTTTTTTGACAGCTAATTAACCTTTATTCGGATTGTAAGGGGGTGGCAAGTGTTCCTAATAGTGTCCTAGATACTTCCTTGCCAGTCAGCATTGAAAAGCTTTGAGTCAAAAACCTTTTATTAAATTTATATAAAGTGATTAACTTTATATACATTACTAAACGCAGATTTACTTTTGCACTCAATGTTGCTTTCAATTATTTTCTATCTATGTAGACTGGTATTGCATAACATTTCGAGGGTGTGTTTAAGGCTGAAATCTGGAAAAAGGGAGCGGTCTGGAAAGAGGGGCCAAAAACGCTTATTTACTACTTTCGACTGAAAATAATCCTTTTAATCTGGGTTGGCAGGTGCTTCTAATGCTCTTATGTAGATACGCCATTGATTCTGATTATTATCTACTTTACGTGAGAAAGACCCTGAATTGAT
This sequence comes from Pogonognathellus flavescens, assembly GCA_019776165.1. NCBI lineage: Eukaryota > Metazoa > Arthropoda > Collembola > Entomobryomorpha > Tomoceridae > Pogonognathellus > Pogonognathellus flavescens. The sequence goes on along the minus strand of JABASD010000793.1, from coordinate 30,821 downwards.
ATAAGCACGGACTTTTCCTCACAAAATTTACCCAAATCTTGCAATAGTTGTAATAATAGTTGTTTTAATACATGTTCGTGTGTTTCGGTAAAAACATCAATGATTGAATATTTTTGTGCACATCAACGATTTAACATATCTATAATATAGGTAATAGGTAGACAAGAAAAATTATCCTTCGAAACTTTGTAAATTTCCTACATGTAGTGTAGGATGATGTGTAATATCTATAATTGTAATTGTAATAGTAATTATCATCTTATTGAATATATTGGTACACTTTAATAATTTATGTGCAATATATTGGGTTGGGCAAAATGGTCCAATTCATTTTTATTACCACCAATCAATGTTACTGTTCATAATAAAAATTGAGTTGCTAAAAGCAATTATATTGTTTAATTTTTCATTAGTACTAAACGTTAAGAAAAGAGGGCATTTTAGTTATAAAATGATATTAATTAACTGAATATCTAAATACCATTATGTGTATAACAGATCAGGTGCATTGTAAAATTTTGTAAATGCTTTGAGTTTCACTTATAGAGCAATTTCTCCTGTTTGCCATTGCATTGTAAAATTAGAGTTGATGGGCAATTGTATTTCACTTATAAATGTTTCTGCTGAGTTAGGAACAGATTTCCAATTTTTATGAATGTCTCCGTTTATTGTGACGGTTGTAACATCAGCAGCACCAAGAAGTCGTATTGCTGTTAAGAATCTAGATGAAATTTCAGGATATCCGTCCTCAACAACGGTACCTTCGAGAGTCTTATTCGTCACAGAATATTGAGCCAGGAAATAATTTTCTTCGTCAATGGAATCTGTAGGAATAAAACAATGGAATAAATGATAAAGTAGTACGTTATATGCTACTCCCCACAGTATTTTTATAACAGATTATTAGCCAATAGGATTAGGTCAAAATAATTTACCTAAAGAATGACCATCATCAAAGAAAAGTTGACCTTTTCCATTTCCCTTAGCGCATAATGCAACAACTAAAGTGAAATTGTTGTCTCTGGATAATCTTGTGTTTAAATCTGCCTTTTGTGTTGGAATAACATTATATCCCCGCACAAGCATGGGGGTCTGATTTTCAGGAGCTGTCAGTGTTACATATCGACCTCTCTCTGTCAATTCAACTCCGGTGTAATAATCATACCAGCGGTCTCGAGGAATGTAGGCTTCGGTAGAATTAGCTCCTTTTTCCATTATGGGACAAATCATAAGACCTTGACAAATATTTAAACATTTAAATTTGATTCTTCAAAAAAAAATTCTGAAAGTAATTTTAAATTAATTAGTTCTTTAAGTACCATTTCCCAACATAAATTGACGATCAATATCGCAAGTAACAGGATCCCTGGGAAATTCATGCCATACTGGTCGAACTACGGTGCTTCCTGTAGTAGTTGCAAGGTAAAACAAGGTGTACAAATACGGTGACAAGTTATAGCGGGTTTCCAATGCCTTCTTCATTGCATCAATTACTTGTTTGCCCCGAGTGTGCAAATTAACAACCTGGAAATAGTAATTCATATTTAAAAATTGAGAAATTAAAGTTGAAGCTGCACTATTCTTTTCATTACGTTTGCAATAAACACTTACAGAAGGAGATTGAGACAAAGGATTAAAAGCTTGGAGCTGAATCCATCTTAAAAATAATTCATCTGAAATATTGGAATCATCAGCATTGTCTTTTGTTTTTACGTTGCTTCCTACGAACGGGATTCCAAAATGATTGAACTGCAACAATTGAATTATTCCCTGTTGAAGACTATCCCATTTTAAGTTGTCATTTTCAACAGAATGACCTGACCAATGTCCGGATCCAGGGAATGTTGATTTGGACAAAACTACTCTTCTTGAGTTTGATTTCTGCAAAGCTCTGTAAAAAACACAATAAACAAGGTCGTATCTGAGATTCTGAAATGGCGAGCTAGGTAAGCCCATACGTAGATACGCCCTTGACAATAAGGCACCAACTATGTTCTAGATAATGTTTGTGGAATTGATTTTTTTATCTAAGCTATTGCACAATTCAGAAAGAATCATTCATTAAATAGTTCAATAATATTAAATTCATCTTACTTTAATGTGGCAGAAGATTGATGCAAGCCGTATAAAGATTGATCCGCAGCATGAAGACTTTTGTGGTGAAGAGAAGCATTTTCTGACTGTCTCAATGCTACAAGTGTAAAAAATAATAAGGTTATAAATATTTGTTTAAATCAATAATTTATATCAACCCTCAAAGAGCACTTCATTTTATAGGAAATTCTTACAGCTCAACAAATATGGAGAATGCATCCATGAGCTGGTTTTTACATTAGAATATTCGCCGTGGTCGTTATTTTCCTTTACAAAAATACAAAAAAAGTGATACAAATTTAGTCAAGGTAGAAAGTATGATACAGCAGATACCTATAACTATATAATTATACAAAAAATATATTGGATTAGTAAAAAAATGAAACGACTTACCAAATCTACGCCATCAAATCCCAAAGTAGCTTGGTAAGCTTCAACCGTTTCTTTCCACCATTGCTTTATCGAATTTTCATTNTCGAATTTTCATTAAAGTCAGGATATTTTTGTTCGTTATGATGCATTTTACCCTCCATTGAGTTTTCTACCGAACTTTTCTCATGAGTTTCAGGTGTATGTTCAATATTACCACTTGCATTGTTTTTCTTTTCGGAGTTGAATGTCCAAGGATCCTTTATGGAAAATCAAACTCGTATTAACCAAAAAAATAATATTTTGGGAATTATATTTTTAATAAAAGTAAAGATTGTGGTTTGCCAACCAGTGTGACCATAAAGTGCACATCTTTTTCCCTCAATTTCTTAATAAGGTCAATAAATTCTGTGTTGTTACTAGAAGACTCTTTATTGTGCCCAATTCCGTAACTCCCATGTAAAGTATCCTACAAGTGAACATAACTGCATTTTTATTTTTGCAATAAAAAATGGATTATAATTTGTACATAAATTATGGAACTTACAAATGGAATATCATTTTTGTCTAGATTTTCAAGAAGGTCTTTCATTTCATCAAGTGTGGAGTAGGAATCCTTTCCTACCTGAAATCCAAGTGCATAATATGGAGGAAGAAAGGGTCGTCCTATTGCCTTCAAATTATAATAATATATCATTTGCATTTACCGTAAGGTATAAATTAATAAAATAAAAATGAATTTGTTAATTACTTAATTACTATCTTCAAACTAAAAATATCACTAATTGTATTATGCAAATACAAATTATTATTATCACACGATGTGTGTAAATTGTACCTCCGTATACTGTTGCACTGTTCCCTCAGGAGTTGGACCCAAGAATACATACATATCAAGAATACCTCCTGTAGTTCTATACACAAACCCTGGAACAGGTAACAGTTGTACCTCTAGAAATACAAAAAATCGTTTGTATTTTAAGGTTAAAAGTGCTAAAAATGATTTGTCTCATACAGATAATATTTTTTACTAAAGGTTAAATCCAAGAGAATTAAAATGAAATTACCTTGTGGGTTGCTATTTAATATAAGGACTGAATGGGCATTGCCATCGTTTTCTAATACGGTGTAGTATGGGTGAAGACCATTGAGGCTGACAGAATTTGTGATCTATTGCATAAAATTAATCTGAAGATTGTTTGCTTAAAAAGTATTTACTATTCAGATGAATTATTGCAATGCTTGCTGTGGGTGTGGATGCTTTGGATCTAAAGCATTTGTATTGTTGAAAAATACATTTAAAAGCAAATTGTAAAGTATTACGTGAAAGTGCACCAATAAAAGAAAATTCTGCTAATTACATAATTCGCATTTTTGTTTTTGAACTCTAAATTGCTTTTAAATTCGTATTTTATAAAAAGCCTTGTGACTCACATTTTCATTCCCCTGAGAATACGTTGACCATAATGAAGAACGCTTAAATTTATGTCGGAAGGAAGATTCTTTGTGGTCTCCAAAGCCATAAATATTTGCGCTTGGTAGTTTTGTAGCGATTTGTAAAAACTCGTCTGAGAATGTTAATCCTCCCAAGGAAGTGTCAAAAATAACCGAGCCTGAAGATTTTCTTATTATTTTGAGTGAGAAAAGAGGATCGTTGGTTAGGGAAATATCATACAATTGGTTTTGTACATTCTTTTTAGGTGGGTTAATTTTCATGGGGACTTTCCATCTAGAAGTTCCATCTGTAAACTGTAATCCCATATACCAAAAAGCTTCATTAATATTATTCATTGACAAAGATAATTATAATGTTTGAAAATATGTATTCCTTAATAATTATTAGTAAAATGGTAATGAATAAAAAAATGAACTCACTGCAAAACGAAGACGGTAGTCTGATTGAAATTCTACTGTGAGCGTCAAGTTTTCAGAATCTTTGCCACTGTAGGTCTTGATCCCATGTTTTTTTAAACGAACTCTAACGAAAATATGCGTAATATAATTATAATCGTTTACAAGAATGTAAAAAAAGTTGTCCCAAAGCGAATCATCTTACATGTAACCATTTTCAATTTTTTGTGGTTGCCCTTCCATAACGTATCCATAATCTTTTGGAGTGAAACAGTAGGACTCCCAATTTTTCCCCGTTCCTCGGGGGTACCATGTACACCCTTGTCTTGTGCAATCTTCAGCTTGATGGCTTTCTCCATTGGTTACAAGTTCACTTTTAGTTGCGTATGGGAAGCAAGTAATTTGCTGTTGTACTGGACGTAAATCAGCTACATCTTCTAATGATATCTCATCTGAATCAGTTTGAGCAACACTAGAATTAACTTCCAGAATTTCAGAAGAAATTGCAATCTGGTCTTGGGCAGAGTCCAAATAAACGAAAGGGTTTGCATTTCCTTTTGAGACTGTAATAAAAACAATAATATATGAGAGAAAAAATGTTATAAAGTGGGCTGAACCCTTTGAATGCTTAAAACAACAACGGAAACATGGAAAACAATGTTTATGTAATATTTCAAGCTTACTCAGTAAAAACGTTGCAGCAAAAATGCAGGTTAAAGGAAACGAAGACATGGTGGAATGTATTTAAAAAACAAAGTGCTAAAACTTTATTTTCTTCCAACAAATGAGATGCAAAATTAAACGAATGAAATTTTTATTAAATCATTTGAAGAAAATTGCAACTGCTTCAACGTTTCAAATCCATTTGATCCCGACTGACGAAAATACCTATTTTCTCGTTGTAGTAATCTATGATCTTGGTGCCAGAGTATGGCTGCGGTCCGGGGGTGGTATGTGTTGTAACTCAGAACATGCTAACCTTGATCCTAAAATTTTTTGTCTTCGTTCATGTTACACTTTCTGACAATCACTTGTCTAAACACCTAAAATGAGGAGAATCATGGAAAATGAAAACATGAAGCTCATTCTTTTGCGTAACTCTGTGCAAAGTTATAATGATGAACAGGGTTGTGTTTATCACACCGTAAATCCGCATTTTCTTCCAGGGTATGTAGATTACAAACTCACCATTATTACTTTTGACTGTAGTTCATTTCATAGTGCAGTTACGCCCCTATTGGTTTATTGCTAGCACACGGAACGCCAAATGCTACGTATTTCCTGCCATATGGCATCAATAGTATGTTAAAAATTACAAACTTCATCTTTATATACGTACGTTTTGCACGTAATTAATACGTAGGTACATGTTCTGCTGTGCCTAAATGCTAATTAACAAACTTGGAACGTAATAATAAGTAATTGGTACTTTGCTATTCGCAAAAGTTGATTTGATTCCCAACTCTGATTGCTTATGAATGAGTGCAACATTTAATGAGTTCATATACATGCGAGTGAGCAATGGTACCTGTAAAAATATCATAGGCACGTGAACACTGAAGAGATAGGCATTTAAATAGAATAAAAGTGGAATTCCATGAAAAGTAAGTACCTCCTATTGTAAATCCCCATTGTACTTAGTAGTTGACAATTATAATGCATAATAGCATTTTTATTGAGGAAAGTTACATTTATTTAAAAAACGTACATTCCCCATATAGAATGAACAAAGAACTTTATTCACAGACTACAACGCATTATTAGCTTTTGACCATTGGAATTGCCCAAAGAAAATACTAAAAGTAGCTTCTTTAATTTCCTTCTTATGGGTGGCAGTATTTTTATTTTTGCATAACTTGAATTCATCTCCCATTATGCAGTTTTCTGCAATTTTTACTTGTTCTTCTTACGTCATTCATGATCTTACCAGTAAAAATTACAGATTTATGGATTTCTAATAGTTGTTTGTGTACACTATACTGACATTTGCAATTTGCAATGCAGAGGGGAATCGGGGAATTCGTTAACAAAGAGTTTTTTCTGGTGCATGAAGATACGAGAAGATTCATTGGGTCGAAATTCGCATAAAATTCATGATCTACCCGTCCTTGCCCTTGCTCTTACTTGTTTAATGAAAGCAACAAGTTTGTTATCATCAGAATAAATTTTCGTGGTTGTGTGAATGTAAATGTAAATGCACACGAAATTGGCACAAAAAAAATAATGTGCAGAGAGTAATAATTATTATGAAGCTGCACTACTGTCTGTAATGTGATTTAGCTTGGAGGGATGTAATCTGTATCTTCGGCCACGTGTGTTCTGCTGGTCACGGTCACGGTTAAAGACTAGACGAGGCTGTAAAAAAACTTTATGAAGCAATTCCTTTGTCTCCTTGACCATCGATGATCGTGTGTAATTATGTTTACATAAAATACGACACATTCTTGTGACTATTATACAGCAGGAGTATGAGAGCGTGGTGATTGAGAGATGATTACTATTGCTACATTGAAATTCATGCTGGTTGGTGTTAAATAAAAATTATGAAGAATGCGAAAAGATTAAAAAACAAGATATTCGTCCACATCCATTCATGCCACGTAGTTAGATTACAATTAACCTAAAGCATATAGGCACTCGCACGTCAAGAGTAAAAAATGGTCAGTTTCTGAGTACAATCGGTCCAAGAAGATGCGTAATAATACACAAGACATGAAATAACAATAAAATTGTCAAAAAAAGCAATTTTAAGCCACTACAAGATTTATGGTAGAGATTGTGACAGCTATGGTGTAGCATATTGTTATTTAATGGATGTCACATAAACATACACACAATTTCCTTACTATTTTTTGTAATTGTGGAGTGGAATGTATAATTAAATGTTTAAAAGAGCCTACGAGACTAACAAGACTTAATATTTATTAACATACTGTAACAGCACAAGTCTTGGAATTACGAATTAAATTCATAAAAATAACCTTTGCATTTTTTCCTTATTCTTATTATGTTGCTTCTAGGAAATTTACTCGTTTATTAAGCATGTCATGCTACTGAGATTATGTTGGGTTTTTTTGTGATGATCCATTGTAACTAAAAACTAGAAAGAGTAGGTATAGTATTAAAGGTGAACTTATTTACATATCATATACCTTGCATTAGCATAATACACCATACAGCTAATGTGAGAAAAGACATTGCAATCTTTTTAAAATGTTTTTTGTGCTTTTGATCTGCATAATAAACGGCCTTGCTTCCGTTGACCATTAAGTCTGAGTGAATACACGCACACAGGATGATCCAATTTACATTGGCAATGGTGCGTTGCCTTTACCATTGATAATACAATGGTAATATTTCATTGATATTGTTTTTATAAAATCATGCGTGCTGGTTGTGGTTGAAATGTTATAACCCCTAAAAGGTAAAGGTTCATCATTCAGTTAAAAAATTGGAAAATTCCCATACGATGAGTGTTCGCAATTCGAGGGTGAACGACAGCTTAGAACTAGATAAACAACACTAGACTTGCTACTGTTTTATCAATTTTATATCCTTACAGCATCAGAAATGCAGTTTTATAATATGCAATGCCACACTGCCAGTATTCTCATAATCATCCTACGAAAGGTTCTCTAGCTAGAATTATTAATTATTCATCTGCAATTTTTGCACGTACAAAAAATTCATTGGAAAAGCTACAAAGAAATTTAAAATTTAAACCTTCCGAGAACCATATAATCCCTAAGGCATATTCATTTGTATTCATTTGCCTTAATCACGAAAGTATTTACGACTGTAGTTGCATTCGTCTCGGCTTAAGTTCAAATAGATATCTTATGCATTTTGTTATGCTGTGTTGAAAAAAATTATGCTCGCGAGATTGGCAGATTCCATTAAAATGCGAACATAATTTGAAGACCTCTCTTGTATTTCTTCCATGCAAATTTTTGCATACAATGCAATGCAAATTTATAAAACCTTTTTAGTATTTGTATTTTTTACGATTTTCTTCTTTGAAATTAACACTACGCTATATGGCCAATAAAAAACAATCTTACAATGTACACTGTGGCCAATTAGTCGGAATGCACCTTGCTCTTGTCTTAATGCAAGGCAAGTAGGTATACGTTTGTACTTACCTTCCTTCATCATCATTAATCGGTATTGTATTAGCATTGTTTTTGCAAACCTCTGCAGAATACGTCAACAAAACCAGTAGTGGTGATTATCCTTGTAGCATTCGTCCGATTTTTAATGTGATACAGTACTATAATAAATAATATTAGTAATGATACGTTGAATCAAATTATGCTTAAGTACCTATGTCATAATAATAACATACATGTTTACCTAGGGAAGCTCTATATAAATACATAAATAATATAAATGTCTACTTAGAAAAAATCTACTGCCTATCTATTTTCTGCAGAAGGCTATGTAGTAGAAGCAGAAGTAATTGCATGTATCAACTAGTTAGGATAAAAACTGAATGTAAATTATAAAGACGCAGTAGGGCAAATCAATCGCGGCACAATATACAGAGAGAGGAGACTTGTTCATTTCTCTAGAAATGAGTTCACTCCCTTTTAATTGAGGATAGGAACAGCAGAGAAAAAGATATACGTAGCCTTTGATGTAATAAAGTAGCAGTTTTGCCTTTTTTATCAATAAAAATTATTTCACTCCTCGTAAACAACTATATACTACCACAACTCTACCAGTCTATACGGCAGACGCATATTAATGCAAAATATTCCATACAACTCTACTAAAAAGTATGATTATGTAGTATTACGAGAAGATAGCAATAAAATGTAAACTTGGTCTGTGCTACGACTAACATCCATAAAATTCAATAATTCCACGATACACTGAAGAAAAACTAAACCAAATCTAACATAATAATAAAATAACTACTACTACTAGTAGTTACCTGTACTTGCTAACTATAAGTACAACATGCTGCCACATTATTAACAACAAGGACTCTAATCTCTCATCTTAAAAAGCCACGCCATTACAAATTCAATACTTTACTGCCAACAAAAGGATTCCCATACGATGTTACACCATTTACAATGACTTATCACAATTCTCCAACACTCTCTGCTTTTACTCCTTCTTTTCTTTGCAAAATAACACAGAACTCTCTGTGTCTACTACTATATGTATAAATGGCATATTTTACACTACAGAGATACGTACATCACATTAATAACAAATAAGACTCGTCCTTCACGTCCCAGTGACTGAGAATTATGATGGCATTTATTCCATTCTGTTGCATTGTTTTCTTTTACTTACATACTGATACAATAATACAAATATAGTAGCATAGTAGCTGAATACACACTTGTAGTTGATAAAATTAATATTTATACTATATACGACTATTCTCCACACACCTCTCTACAAATTCTGTAGTAGATGGAAAAAACAAAGAGAGAGAGACAGAGAGAGAGAACAGTCCATGCCTTTTTAAAATAGTAAAGGTACATATACATACGCCGGGCTAAAAGCTTGTAACGTGTGGACTGTACCCATACAATACACATAACATTCACAGACAGACAGTATACTACTACTTGTAGTACAACTACATGATAAACATAATAATAAAAAAATTCCACACACCATTCTAATTTAGATTGATTGTGAATAACGACTATTTTTACACACGGTTTCAATTTGAATGCAAATTATTACTAGAGAGATACAGACTGCAGTAAACAATACAAAATACACCTTTGCTACATCGCATCGTACTAAAATACGTTTTTACAATCTTTATCTCGAAACTACAAGTAAACAAATGAGCAGCAAGCAAACATAATCACATTATACATTTTATACGTTGGTTAACTAGAATTTTTAGACCTGAATCTCAGTGTCAGTCGAGTAGAAATCACTGCAGACATTAAATTATCACTCGTGTAGTCAAAGAATTGAAAGATAGACGAAACTGTAAACATAATCATAAATGAACGAGGATAGCCGATAGTAGTGGTAGTAGAGACAGAGAGGTAATAGTTTTATAAACATAAAAAGATTATTACGTAATAATTCCAATCATTGTACATTTTACGCTTCGTGCTTATTGTATAATGAAAGCGAAGGAAATCTTCAATGCAATTTTAGCAAACCTGATCGAAAATTAGTGCAAAATACAAAAATGTGCATTAATTCAAACACTCCGGAACAGCTAGTGCATAATATTGAGTCATGTTTTCTCTAATTGCTATTACAGATGCAGGTATATGCATATATATATTGGAAACGTATTAGAAAGAATGTAGTGTAAATTAGCAATATTGCAAAATAATATTTAGCACTCGAGTTAAATTATTATGTAGACACCTTGATTTGATAATCATGTTTGGAGAGCTTTGCTATATAATAATTATGTACGATATAACAACAAAAGAAAAAGTCTGCATTATTGATGGCAATTACTACGTGGGTTTTGTCATTATTTGTGGCATTTCTAAATAGGAGTCTGCTCTGTGTATACAGTCAAATCGTTATAGAAGCGTTATTAACGTACGTCATGTTGAATGAAATGGAAATATGTTTAAAAAATCTTGAAAAGTACCTTTGAGGTTTAGTGATTACAAGAATTATTGCTCAATGAGGAAACAATAATGTTCATATGATGTCAAGTTTGCCAATAACGTACCTGTTGCACCCATCTCGCCAATAAAGAAATTATTAACACCTTATACTTATTTAATCTTGGCCAAATCGATTGGTAAAGTTCAAATCGACAACCAACTTAATTGAATTCCATTACACTTGTAGTGTAGTATGTCTATAATTTTTATAGGCAATTTTTATACGAAAACCATCTGAATCTACAAGAAGTAAACTCAATACATAGGTACGTACGTGCATAGTTCAGCTAATCATAATCTGTAGTAATAAATTATATTGTCTGTCAGTTAGTATAGTTGTTAGTATTAGTACAGTATTGCTGTTAAATAATGAATTGTTAGCAAAGTGTATAGAATGAAACAATTACTACAATAATCAAGAGCTTAATGAACATTGGGGATTTAGAATAGCGTGTTAAGGTCAAAATAAAAATAACTTGAAAAGTACAATGCAATTTATACATCATACATCTGTATACGTGTGTGTTAATGCAATAATCGTCGTAGTAAAAGAAATTGTATTAGTAGTGTTAGTAATGTTAATGTAGTAGATGTCTGTTAAGTCCATTATGGTCTGATACAGTATGTAGAGTTACTAGAGTCATCGTATAATCCTAATCGTAATATTACACAGTAAAATTGTATGTAAAACTAATTAAAAGTCTCTCCATATAAAACTGTTCTATAATGATACGTGTATTTTGCTCTACTAATGTATATAGAGAAGATTAGCATCGTGGATAATATAAGAAGTAAAGTAGAGCTGCTTGATGATGCTTCTACTCAACAGACTACTTGTTAATAATGATGAACTCGTAACAAAAGTCTCGTGGACATAATAACAATGAATGAAGCAAAGGAATCCACGAATATTAGTTACCACGCTATAAAAGCCAGGAGCAATTATTACCAGTATACGTCTTTTATATACGAGGAGATTGTAATTTTGTAAAGTTTTAAAACTTGATGAGTTGATGACAAGTGTCGTAAAACGTTTTTCTATAGGTAAATGCTAGCAGTCTTGCGTAATTTGGTATAGTAGAAGCATTTAAGTAATTATAATAATAATGAGAGAAAGAAAAGACACAGATAGCTTAAAGTTTCTGTGTATAATGGTAAATTTCTTATGAAGGTTAAACTGTCTTTCTTAAATCATGTGGACTTAACTACTTTTGTATTATATCTGCGTTATAGTGTATTCCTCGTTTTTAGTAGCCTGTGAGGTAAAGAGTAATAATATTAAAAATATTACATATTTTTAATATTATTATACATGTATCTGTATTTAGAGCAGTAGCTAATATACCCACACCTATTGTGTTAACTTAAAGGTTTTAATTGGATATTTTTAACTATGTTAATGTTTACTACAATTAAAAGTCTTTTGAAATGTAATTGTCACTGTGTTACACATTGTGTTTCATTTTTCCACAAAAATCACTACCACCACCACCACCATTACCGATATGGGTCACTTACAGTTTTCTGTTTTTAGTAGTAGTAGAACAACTAGAATTTAGCTATTTATATAATACACCCAGCTTATGTAAAAATTATTTAAGTTAGAAAATTTATGTACGAATTGGGATTTTACTATTTTAGAATTTATGACATATCGACGGAAGAAGAAGTTGTTGCTGCAGTTTCTTCTGGTTGATCTGCAGCAGCGTTTGCGTCGGGTTGAATTTCAGTTACTGCAGCAGTCTCATCACCAAAGTCACCATTTGGGCTGGATGTCGTTCCAGTTCCATCAGCGTCTGATTCAGCATCATTTGATTGAAGCATTGATTCGATTTCAGATTCAGCTACATTTGATGGAGAATCTGTCGGTGTTCCAGCATCAGTGTCGTTGCTACTTGGAGCTGAGACAATGTCATCAGCTTTTAAATTCTCACTAGGAGTTTCTTCGAAAACGACTTTCGTTGCTTCTGGTCCATCCATATATTCTATTGTTGGGGGTGACACTGGGGAACTTGCACAGGTCTCTGTAATAATTCATGGTGATATTGAACATGATGAAGGGAACTTGAGACAAATCGATTTTTTTAAACTAGTAATGCATGCTTTTTATTTTTCCTATTTCCTATTTACGAGTAATTATTAGTAAACTACTAAATTATTTAGCCAAGCACTTCTTTTAAAATAGAAACAGCACACTTTTTCCAACCTGGTATTTTTTAGCTTTTTAATGAAACGAAGAAAAATTTTACTTACGAAGGAGCACAATGGCAGAAACTAAAATGTAGATTGCTTTCATTTTGATTTGGTTGATTTGCGATTTATTCCCACAAACTTTTTGACTTCACTGGAAACTTTAATGTAACTTGTGTGTGTGTAATTATGTTTCTGTCTGAACTACTCTGAAGTTGTTTCACAATAAGACGCAGGTAGATTCTAGCATTGAACTTATATATACTTGTGTATAATTTTTTTGCCCCAGAAACTGATAGCACAACTCGTAACACAGTATAAGGAAATACGCGTCTATCTCTGTAGGTTGGGATTCTGCCTGATTCATCCGTTCTTGCTAAATTGTATCTTGTTGTTATTTAGTTTGGTCTACTGCTAGTTTAATGGTATAGTGGGAGAGCTGCTGCTTATTAGCTTTTTCGTATAGTACTTATTACTTTGCCTTGTATTGTACCATGGATGCTACCACTACTGAATGTTGTTGAATTTCAAATGATCCACACCAACATAACAACCATACCTAAATAACAGAATCAAGTACTAGTTTTACCTCATATACCTACTGGTACTGACAGAAGAAAAGCGGAATATAGATAATATGCGATAATACACTTATACAAAAGCCTCCCCAGTAGTTCTTAGTAGTACTAACATATATACAGCAGAATGTGTACAGAATAATGTGATAGGTAATTTACGGTGGTGCAGAAAAGCTAAATTCAATGGTAATAATCATCCCTCCTTTGTAGCAGCTTTAGTTTTTACAATATTTCTTGATATGTTACATTATGGTTTGGCATTGATAGCTAAGGTAACTTTAACTACATCGCATACAAACAGGTAGCCTTATAGGTATTATGTGAGTTGGGGGAGTTTTACATAGAAATTACAGATAAAGGATGAGGGAGCTTTACTACTGAAAGAAGTAATCGTAATTCATATAGTCCAAGCGTGTCTTATAGTTTGAAGAATGTTTGTCTTACTAATATATTAGTTAAAAGTACCTACTGCAGACATTTATACAACACAGGTAGGTTATATTATAGGTATGTGGATTTAACATTACTATGCTGTAAATTCAATCAATGAGAAATATTCCCACGAGCTTTGCGAGTGTTCAATTCAACCGCAACTAAGTTTAGGTGAAGTCAACTTTATAAGAGACGCAGGTAGTACATTAAAAGTAAGCGTATAAATTGATTTATCGAAGATACGAAGATCGTTTGCCATTAAACGGATGAAACGAGGAGGAGAGGTAGTAGTGGTTGGTTAACTTAAGGTTGGGAAGAAGATAAATTGGCATGCAAACTAAATAGGCAAGGATTTAAAAAGATTCTATCGCAAATAATAATATTGCCTATTATCAAAATATACGTTAGTACTGTGGTGTTAATGTTTTGTAAATCCCAAATGTCCATTGTGTGGATGCAATTCAAAGAAAAAATATTCTTCATCCTGCTTTGATAGCTGTGGTACATTAAATTACAAGATGTAGCAAAGAAACTACCTTAAACCTCAGTATGAAAAACTGGTGGTAATTCAGCAGTAAAGAGGAAACTATAAAAATGCAACGTCTCATTACAAACGGACGGGTGACACTCAAAAACATGAGATTTGTACACGTACTTCTTCTTAAATGCAATAATCAGAAAAATGGATCTCGAGCTTTTAGTGTTAAGATAGAAATAATTTTAGTACAAGGAACAATGGATTGTGATCTTGTCGTGTCATCATAACTATTCGTACAAAACTCTTTCTTCTTCAGATAATTATATCAAATGATTACACCTTAAAACAAGCTTCTCCACTTGTTACTCAAAAATTATTTCCCATTTATCACATCTTATTTACTTTTATAGGTAGCTTTTTGAATCATAATGGTTTGGTACTGTAATCAATGTTAACAGAAACTTAATTAAATAGTTTAACCAAACATATTTAACCGTTTAAATTGCTTATAGAATGTTCATGTTAAACTTATATCTCTTTTAAAAGCATAGCTCGCTGGATAAGGAGTATAGTTGTAAATATTTAACCCAGATAATCATGAATCATGATAAAAGCTATTTACACATGTACATGCTGGAATTTGAGAAAATCATTTATCTCTTTGCTTTTGTGTATGTAACATCCGCATTTGTACCAATATGAATTGCAAATTGTTTTTCTGCAACAAAATGCATTTGATTTTTTAGATATATTGGATATATGTTAATTGTAAATTGCAATCTATATTATTTAGGTGAATGAATGAATGCAATGTTTGTTTGGTAAAGTTTGGTATACAATTTTGATATTAGTCGTTCAGCAATCCCACAGGTTCGGGTTACCTACAAAAATTGGAAATAATATAATGCGCACCATTTCTTACGTATGTATAAGTCATTTTATGACAAAAACTGAAAATTTTCCATGTTTTGCTTCATCCAAAGCAGCATTATAGTGAGTAACCTTAGATTTTCTTCCTTTATACTATTCCCATGCTAAAAACGCATTAAAATGACTTTGTTTTCGTAAAAGGCGATTGACGACAATTTAAACCTTTTATGTTAAAAGCAAGAACATTATGACAAAACTTAAGTATGTAAATATTTCCTCAACTAAGTACTATGCTTCTACTGTGATTTATATTATTATGACTAGTACAACTACCACTAGGTACTTATTATCACAACACTAACAGTACTACTATATCACTAGCAAAGAAATAACTATTCACTCTATTATACATCAATTAAGTTCTTACAATTCTCAAGTTTACTCTGGCCACGACAACATTCTGCCTGCTATTAATGATTATGACTTTTATCGTTATGCATTTTTTAAACTTTTTAATAAGTTCTACTCACAAACACATTACTTTCCGCGAAAAGCAACTAGGTATTAGATTAAACCTTTGTTTCAGATCGTGATGATGTAATAAAGTAAGGAAGAATGATCACATTTTGTATGGTGCAATTACAGACAATTTCATATTTTTTAAAAGTCATCGTGATTTTGTTGGTTTTGATAATCTGCACAAAACCTAAAGACCTAAAGAAAGACACTCATGGGCTATATATGCCAAAGTAAAAAATTCGATTCTGTTTGTGTGCATTGCATATGACATTAATTTGCATTTTTTTAACGTTTAGCATCTCTTAAAGGAAAATAACTTTTGTCGTGATGGACAAGTACCCAAAAAATATTCTACATACTCAATCTAATGCGCACTCAAATTACATTAACATTTCTTTATGCATGTACGTCTGTATTCAATTTGGCAATTTGTTTCATTCATACTCGTCTTACAAAGAAAATACAGAAAAGGACATTGAGCGAATTATTAATATTTTTTATTTAAGTAATAATATGTACATTTGATTGCATTGTTGATTCCCATACCACATAAAGCACTCATGAATAAGCTGAACTACTCTCTCTAGCTCTTGGTCTCTCGTCAGAAAATCCAGGTTTTTGAGCAGATCTCACAGCATTATTTCTATCATTGTAAAGGTCCAAGTTCTTCACATTCCTCCAAACTAAGATGTCGAAACATCCTCCAATGAGTAAAAACCCTGAAACAGATACAGAAAATATTCCTTAATAACAAGTACCCTTGTTCATGTCTTGTACACGTAATCGAGCCGTGTAGAACATAATGTTTATCCATTCACCAAACAAATAATAGCCATTGTACGTAAAAAACATGGAAACATATTTTCCATGCTAATCCTTCCGACTTTAGAGAAGCTTAAAACACAAATAAATATAAAACTTCCGTTTGTTACAACAAAAAAGTGTACACAGAGATAACTAAAGCATTGAAATGGATTTACAGTGTAGAATTGCAAGTTTCAAGAGCCTTAAGAAAAAAACAAGCGATTAAATCAAGAAAACAATGATGGCACGTGAATGAACTTTTATTTAATGCCAATGTCCAATCCCATAGTATAGTCACTTCTGGTTCACATGAAAAATGAAGACTGACATACACTAGTAACCTAGCTAATGTAATTGCACTTAACTTAATACCAATCCAGAACACACTACTTAAAATATACTTATACTCCACTCCTATACCATGCACAAAGGATGTGCATACTCTTTGAGGCGGATAAATAAAATTAATGTATATAGATACACAAAGTTTATCTAAACTTTGATCTTTCACATTGCCAGAAGTTTTTACAGCCACCATCGTTTAAAGCTATTAGAGTAACCGTTGCTTCGTGCATTGCAAAACTTTAACGAATCATCTTGCATGATTAAATACTAATAATACGAGAGCATTCATTTACTTAAATTGCACACACCGTATAAAAAGGTAGTATATACATATAAATTCTCTATACAAGAGAACGGTTGTAAAGGAGGATGTTAATACCGTAGTATTAACATAGGGAGTATAAAACGTAATGTTTTTGCTAATAAGCTACCACAGTAATTTAAAAAGCATTGCACTGTATCTCTATAATATACACTGTAGTTTAGTAAGTCAATTGGCTAAAGTTTGTAACACTGTCCTTGATTTTTCATGCTGAAGAAATAAAGTCATTCCGTACACAGTACAGTAAGAGTAAAGAAACTCCGCAGGTGTATTTCGTTATTGGTGTGAATAATCCCTTGCATTCTCTATTCAATTTAGCGTTTTCATTTATCGTTCACACAACACTAACGCAAAAAATATATGGCAGTGCAATGTTTTTTGTTTGTTATGCTTTTGTGTGCTACACGCGGATATACGAATTTAGCTTTATGTAGCTTCATGAAATTGATATCTTTCTTTACAAAAAGAAATCAAGAATAGTGCAAATACATTAGTAGTATCAGTAGTAGTTGGTTTGTAGTAGCAAGAAAAACACCAGGTGCAAATCATGTAGTACATATAAAATCAAGACAGAATGACATGCAACCTTTGTATATAATATGTTCTGTGTATAGTTACATAGATAGATAGAATTAATAGTAGTACAATTACTACTGCATCTCATTCTCGATTCAACACAAGTTCAGTGTAATATTCAATGATTTAGTCAGAGATTTCAATAAAATCATTAAAGCTAAAAAATTGAACGCTACTACTGCTGCTTGTGTTGTGTGTGCCGTAATAAATAGTGTTGTGTCCTATGGGTATAACTTAAAGATATATTATAGCAAGCTGAATTAAGCGTTACAACTTGAGACTTATTATTGAGACGAGGCCTATGTACGGCAAACAAAACGAAGCTTAAACTTAAACACAATCAGTCAACCAAGCAAATCAGCAAGGTGAACCGTAGCAAAGTAACCGTGAATTATGACTTGTAGTAATTGTACTAAAGAAGTAGTAAGTATAATCATACTCAATACGAATAATATCTTCATAAGGAAAAACTATTTGTTATTATTTTCTTTTGTAGTTAGTGATGCACTATGTTATTGATAAATTTTTATAGGTAAGACAGACTGTTATTAAAATAACGTAACTTGAGTAAGTTATTGAGTTACCTGCAGCGGTGAGATTAAATAGGTATCTTAAAGACTTCGTATTGTACAACCAACAATTTCCTTTGCCGTTATTGTTGCATGTGCTTCCCCACACCATACAGGTAGAATCTGTAAAAAAATAATACAATAATTGTATAAATACCTAGGATATCGCTAAACACATCTAATGTAGTACCTATAATGTGCATTTAATGCTTTGTTGTCTGTGTGTGTGAAAAGTACGAAAAGCATACAAAGAAAAACACAGAGCCAACTGACCTGAGCTAACTTAAAGCTGTACTCAAGGTCTATTAGTTTAAACATGTATAGTATCTTTACTTAGGTAAGTACGGTAGAATAAAATTATAACTGCAAACTACCCATACTATAAGCGATTACTAACTTACAGAGATGGGTAATTTTAATAACTGTAATAATGCAACTCAATTAAATCTATTTGTACGTACCAATTATCGTTCCGAAAAGAATTGGACTGGGAAGCAAGGCGAATACACTTATAAGGAAAATGCTCACTCCAATCGCTAAAGATTTATCTTGCGGGTGAACACATCTGAAATTAAAGAACAAAGATGAACATCAAGATAATTATACGTTTTCCTACAATCTTCATCAATAAAATTATACACTGACTATTCAAAATGATAATCTCATAATTAAGAATGACAGGGCTTTAATTACCATTGCTAATTAAGGAATATTTTTGTAATTGGTCAATCGTAATTAATCACCTGTATGATATTAACATATTTCCGATTCTTCCACTGCTTTGAAGCAACTGCACAAGTGCAGTTATAATTAAAAAGGCTATAAAATAACCTTGACATTGACTACTACTGGGACAAAATCCCATTGTGACTGAACTGTTGCCGCTGAGACAAGAACAATCTGAAATTAGCGTTTCATTGCTACTTGTATCTAAAATAACAGACGAGCATCCTGCGTGGCACGCAGAGTAATAAAGTGTCTCCGTTTCCTCATCGCATACCGGGAGCATAGAACCAATTTTACAACCACAATCTTTGTTGCAATCCATGTCAAGAGTGTATGACTTCGTTTCTGCATTGTATGAACCATATTCAAGATTTCCTGGATCACAACCCAACTGTGTAAAGATTAGTGTCGCAATGATATGCACAACAGCTAGGATTGCGTTCCACATTGATAGTTGTTGAGCGCTGGGAAGGATCACTGATATCGCTGCACCACTTAACAACATACCCGTTGCTTGAAACGTTATACTCAAAGCACCTGCAAAATTTATAAGCACATTTCATTAAACTTTACCTCTTGTAGACAAAACAGGTTAGTCAGAATGAAAGTTAAAGCTAAAATAAAAGATTGGGAATAATTTGCTTAAAATTTACCAGAAATTAAAGATGCATCTGCAGAGGAATATCTAAACATTGTTTCCACATACTTTGGAATGTATGTCCAATAACCGATACCAGCAAAAAGGAAACATACCGCTGATAATGTGTTGAACAAATTAATTCGGTTCTGAAGTAACGCCGTAACTGCTTTCGGTATTTCTGTGTACAATAATTCATTGCAAACTTATTATTATTATTTGATTTCATTAATTAATATTTTTTTCCATTTCATCATGCAAGTCAAGTAGATGTGATAAGTACCCAAGGCGTATCTAAAATTAAAATCAGAGGGGGCACTCAGCAAAATGTGACACAAAAATGGCTTATTTGTACCCTTAAGGTAAAAAAACAATCCTTTTTTTGGAATTTGGGAATACACGTGTCCCTAGTGGTTTAATATGGATACGCCCTTGTAAGTATACACTTAATTAAAATTGCGTTGAATTATTGAGGCATATAATACCTGCCATGCTGGGGCATGGATTTGCTCTTTTCAATTCAGCAGTGGTTAGCAGAATAGCAGAGCCTGCTCTGCTTAACATATTTGCTCCAGTGTCAGTTGCTACTGAATGTTTACTAAGCACAGCTTTAGGAAGATGCTTAGGAAACATTGCAATAAAAAACGAGGAAATCGCCAACAAAAATCCGAGAATAAGCCAACCTGTATATAAAAGAAAAAAGTTGTTTTATTTTGTCCATTGAAGATTAATTGCCAATTTATAGTTGGAATTCTGCAAACCTAGCCACCAAGCTCCGAGCCATCTTGGATCGGAAGAATCAAAAAGTGGTGTAAGCTGTGGACTTATGTAAACTTTCAAACAACCATATGCCGCAATAAATCCTAAAGCGGGTCCCAGCAATCTTAAGGATATTGTAATGCCTTAAAATGACACAATGAAAATGAGTGCATTATGATTGATTAAATCTAAAGTAAATTAAAAAATGTTTGATTGAAATATAACATGTATATAGAGGCAAATTAAATTACCTAGCATCATTGGTAAATGTGTCGCCTTCATACTGTCATCTAAATAGGGCCCTCCCAAGGAGAAAAATAAAAGAGTGCCAATTCCAGAAATAAACTGAGAAATAAAAATTAGAATTAAGGGAATCATGGAGCCTGTCCCGCCTTGACCACATTCTTTTAACCCTTCTACATGATCCACATCCACATTACAGTATTCGATGTTCAGTTTCATTTCATCTGTAAATTCAACAATGAAAATTAAGCATTTTTGTGTTTAGACCTTTTTGTTAGTTCAAATTATGTAGAATTTCCAGAAAGAAACTTAACCTGTCATAAATATAGTTGAAAATAAATCATTTGTTTCGTTGTCTGAAATATCCCATTCGGATAGTCCGATAGAAGCCACAGAAGACGAATTGTCATTTTCAGTGTAATTGGAAGCAATAGTTGAAGCAATTGTAGTAGAAGTACTAATAGTAGTTTTAGAAGCCCGGCTAGTGACTGGTTTAAACGGTTCTGGCATGTATTCTTTTGTATACATAAGCGCATCTTCTCCACTTCCGTAAAAGACATGAGGAGATGCTAATAGAAAACATGATAGCGAGGACAACAGGACTCCTATGGCAATCCAGCGGGGTCTGTGTCCACGACCACCATAGTACGACAAAACAATTGACAGAAGAATTTGACTCAACTCATTTCCAGTCATTACAATCCCTATAGAACAAACATAACATTTAGCAGAGTCAGAGTATTTAACGAAATTAAACCTACTATGAGTTGTAAAAGCTGAAATTAATGAGTCAAGTTTATTTTACAGAACGGATTGTACCTGCCGTTTGTGTGCTGATTTTAAATCGTTTTTCCAGTGTTGTAATAATTGCTGAAAAATATGCCCACCCCATGCCCTGAATGACTCCTAGTATTGTAAACACTACCATGAAAGAGTTTTTCGTAGCAAAACGCTGAATCCATTCTGGACTCCAATTTCCAAGTCCACACCGAATTTCTCGCTCTTCAATTAAATTCATGGAAACTGAGTCGTCCCTTTCAAAAGGATTTTTATCCACTGGGTAAGACGCTCTTCTGTCATACACAGTTTCATCCTCATCGTCACTTTTTTCCACAATTCTGTCCACAATTTCATCAATCCCAAGTTTATTCGACATTTTGGACGTTCGTAACTTTCAATTTTTAAAGGTTGTAGCTAAATTAAATTTTTTGTAAGACACATGCACAATCCACATGTCCACAACCCCCACAAATAAATGATTAGTCGAATTAGTCACTCTTTATTGCTAGTTAGGTATTGGTTTTATGTGATAATGATAGTTCACTTCAAAATTATTGTAATATTATGAGCGTACTGTGCGTACTTCCATGTAGAACTACAGATGAAAATTTCATATAAATGTAATGGGGATAAAGGAATTTTGCCTAAAATCCCATCCTCAGATAATGATTCCCTTCTATGGATGATGATGACTTTGATGACTGTTCAGTTGCATAGTAATAATTTTGGATTTCGTGCACAGTGCATTACATGACACTATGTACGATACAAAAGTTATCTTGAACTATTTTCTTATCAGCATCAGGGAAACTGTTTACCTAACTAAAGCTTGTATTGTATGTAAATCATAATAATAATATAATATTCTAACGAACGGACCAAGGAATATAGGCATGAGTGAATACTGATCATTGAGGATGAGCCTCATCTCATGTATCATAATTATGAGGCACGTATTATGATATAGACGCTACAGTATTACCTGTAATTTAAAAATAAACCAAAATTCCGGTAAGTGAAGGCATTTTCTGTTGTAATTATCTTCATTCATATCTGAAGGTAATTAGTGTAGGAGTGTAGGTTATACGCTTAGTACAGAACATGTGTAATGGATGCATACAGTAATAATATAAACCTCTACTAATGTTACAACCCTTTACAGCTACAATGTAGATATATATTGGAATTGGAAGAGATTTGAAATATTCTGCTATCCTTATCAAAGTTAACTTGAAACACACCGTGTTTCATACTATAAATCTCATGTTTACTTAACACTACGAATCACAACAGTGATAATAAAAATTGGTGAATTGGCTATATTTAATGCTAATCTGTGTAGATTGAGGATGATATCACAATACAAATATAAAAGGGTCAGAATTTCGGAAGTGAATGCCCACCTTCCTTAAAACGTAAAATAAAAGACACTGCAAAATTCTTAATCATGAATCCGAGAACTGAGGATGAAGCGTTGCAAAATCAGTTTTGTCCAGTAGGTATACATATTATGTGTATTTCGATTATTTATTAACTAAGGATGATATTATTTTGTTTTTAACCATTACAGCCATTAAATTAACAATTTTTTATCGCATTGTAATAAATTAAATAAAATAAATAACGATTATTACATGTAAGAAAAATCTGAAACTTCATTGTTAATCTAGGCATAGATTTAGCTTTAAGTAAGGGGATATTTTGCTTAATTTTTTACGCTATATAGTCCAGCTTATATTACCTTCGTTATTACTGTATACCTATAAGTACATAAGTTACTAGTTACTAGTTACTCTATCTAAATATGCAAGTATAATATTTTGTATTACAAATCTAACATTGACAATCTACTTTCATAACATAAATGTAAGCCTCATTATTCACAAGTCATAGCACATTATTCCTAACGTATAATGTATACAGAATTAATTATAAAGTGACTTATTTGTGTAAAGGCACAATAAAACGAACTTTTTAATTATCAGCAATGTTTGCCTATTGAACAGAAAGATATCATAATTAATTACGAATGTAGTTAAAGCATAGGTAAGGTACATCAACAATTTCTAATTACGACAATAACAACAACGGAAATATTAATGGGATTGATCATAATATATTTAAACTGGCCATCTTAATTAAACTGCCAGCATTACTTACAGTACCTACTAATACGTATAAAACTTTTTATGAGCTAGTAAATGAAGCATAACAATAAATTAGAAGGTGATATTATACTTTTGGCTATTTGTAACAATTATTCCACTATATCTACCTCTAGAATTTTTTTCCTCAGTCTACAAGCTTGAATCCCCTAGCTTTACTCTTACAAAGATTTAATGAAGTGTAATACTTCGTCGGAACGGTCTATGAGAGCCATGATACAAATTCCCAAAAAGATACAAAAAATATACGGGAGAAAACGAAAGAAATCTAAATAGAAATAATGATGGTATAACACTCCAATTTTAACCAAGTTAGATTTGAGATTCGTATAAGGAGGGTAACGAGGATTAATATCGTTTGCGTTGTCGATGCAGCTGAAAGATCGATGAAGAACCGATCGCGGACGTGAAAATGTTTCGAAACTGTATTTCCCGTGGTATTGTCCTTTACAAAAAATTTACACAGGTATAGAGCTGAAATGACGACTCAGATTACGCAATGCAAGTATTGATTGTATCATCTTACCCATTCCTGAGGGACCTGAGGGGAAAAATTAACAAAGGCATTAATAGAACTGAAAGAACTTGAAAGAAGTATCTAACGAGATTTAAGTAATATTGTGATTGTATGTATTCTTGTATTTACCAACGCCTCCGAAAGGAAGTTCGCCAACTGTTTAGTAGAAGTACATGATAGTTGCAAAAAATAATTGGGTCAGAACGAATTAAATAATAAATAATAACATTCTTATACGTGCAAGCGTGAAATTTACATAGTAAATAATGAAGTTGTATAGAAATACTATTAGTAATTTCCTTACCTCCAACGTGATACAAAGAATCATTAATACTAACGGCACCTGATTGTGTGCTATTCAGAAACATTTTGATTACTTTGCTATTTTTACTGTACACGTACAGCGCAAGAGGATTTGGTCTAAAAAATTTAAACATATAGATTCATTAACACATGTGTAATTATTGATAATGAAATGAATGCAATGCTATTGTGTAACTCAATGTGCGTAAGCACACATAGCTACCGTAATAAAATATTATATTCATTATGACGTAAAGACAGAAATACCTTTCATTGATAAACTTCAGGGCTTCCTCAGGCGAATTAATTGTTATTATCGGCAGAAGAGGTCCAAAAATTTCCTCGTTCATAATCGAATCGTTTCTTCCAACATCGGCTGGGAAAAGGAGTTAGAAATGCAAAGTGCAATAAATAAAATTAGAATTAACCTTGATATTGACATTAAAAATGAGGAAATGAATGTTAAAATTCCTACAGAGTAGTGTACTAAGTAAGTGTACATAAGGAGTGGTTAATAAATAGCTCATTACATGTTACATCCTATAAGGAAGATGCGCACATTATTATTATGTTATGCGAATAATATGCGAACAAAGTAGCTAATTTTCATTGAAGGCAATAAGTGTAGGTATCAAACTAGTTTAAATTACAACAGTAGTGCCTCCTGCTTACTTATACTGTTGCTTATTATGTATTGTGACTTTGCTTTGTGATTTACAGATAGTGTGATATCAGGTTAATTTGATACATATAAAATACTAAGTATGTACAACAATTTTTTAAAAACTTACAAATAATCGTTGGCTCAAACCACAAGTCATACTCATCCACATTTCCGCCCATGACAATTTTCCCACTGGTCTCAGCAAGAAGCTTCCTCAGCCTTCCAAAATGCCTCGAGTTGATGATACGAGCTATATCTCTACTATCTTGCATATTATTTCCGAAGAATTGTTTCATTACCTTTTTGCATTCATTAATGAACTTGGCCTCTACATCCTTGGTGCATATGACATAATCAGGAGCAACACATGTTTGCCCCAAGCAGACGCATTTAGCCCACATCACTCGTTCTGCTGTAAGACGAAAGTTTACCGAATCGTCGATATACACCGGACTTGATATTTTGATAAGATAGAAAAAAAAGAAAATTCATTGCAAATTATTTAGTCTCCCCCTGTATAAAGGTATATAATTATTTACATCCCATAAGCAAACATTCTTCAACACTTACATACAAACTAGAAGTGAAAATTTTCGAAATCAGGAAACACACCAAACCGGAACCGGTGCTACATAACCCCAAATTAAACCGTGGAAGTTACCCCTCTAAAAAAATTCTAGGAACCAAACCAACCGCAACCGTATAGGTCATACACAAACCGGAACCAACATTTAAAGCAAGATCCGATGTAAAATCCCAAAATTAGCGAAAAAATCAGTTTTTGCTGAAATCGGTAAAGGCGTGCATGCACGTTTTATGGCATTTTCCACCGCGTTTGGTAGAGCCGTCACATAAAATATAGGAACCAAACCGGGACCATTCATGGTTGAACCAGACCAAACTGGAACCGGGTTTGGTTCAAAATTAAAAAACCAAACCGGGCCAAACCCGGTGTGATTCCGGTTAATCATTTTCACCTCTAATACAAACACAAATTGGAAAAACCAACCTAAATAAAATAAAAGTACAAATACATACAAAAGCACTCAATAAGGTAAACGTACCAAATACACACATAAGCACTCAATAAGGTAAACGTACCAAATACATACAAAAGCAGTAAAGTAAAGGCTTCAGTTACCATTTTCCTCCCAGTTCCAATGTACAGGGAGTTAAATATTTATTGGCTGCGCTGTGTATGAGTTTACCAACGGCACAGGAGCCAGTGTAAAAAATGTAGTCGAATTTTTGCTGGAGTAGGCCTTGAGCTACGTCTGGCCCTCCTAAAAAATGTCAAAACTTTTGTATCATATACTTACATGTGCGTCAGTATTCGCAGATAAATTGGTTTATGTAGTTGTTAAATATATTATAGGGCTATTGCTGCTTGAGTTATAATTCTACAGTCCCAATTATGTTCGATAGAACTTTACTAGAACGCGGAACAAAAAACAGTTACCTACTTAAAAGCTTATATGTAATTCATGGATGTCTATATCTACCATGATAGCATGTAAAATATCAGCATTTTACCTAAAACAACTTTATAGCATTCCGTATCAAGATACTTTGGAATCAGATCTGCCATTAGCTGAGCGCAATGAGAGCTCATTTCAGATGGTTTGATGATTACACAATTTCCAGCGCAAATGGCTCCACATAAAGGCGACAGTGTAAGTTGTAGTGGGTAATTCCAGGTGCCCATTACTAGAACCTATAGAGTAAACATACAAAAACATGAACATTTCCGTTTCTTAGTGAATCTTGTGGTTTTCATAGTTGATTGGCATTTTTTTCCTGTTAGTCATCTTTGCACGAATGCAATGGATGATTATAATGTGATGCTCATTAAAGGATAATTTTTGTAGTAATGAATATTTTTTGTTAATTTTTCTGACCACTCCAAAAGGTTCTTTTGTGATGTACAGGCTATCTGTCAAAGCCAACAGATTTTTGGGCACGCAGGTTTTCTTTGCCCATTGTTTCACATGATTTATCGCACATTTTATTTCTTTTCGTATTATAACAATTTCATACGCTTCGCTTTCAAGATATGGCTTCTTTAAATCTCTATCCAGGGCTGCTAGCATTTGTTTCTTATTTTCCTCCATCATCTTCAAAAAATTTCGCAGTTGTTGCAAACGAAATTTCACATTCCGAGTTTTACCTGTCTGGTAGACATTGCGAACCTCGCCTACCATCTGAAAATGAATGAAAATAAGTTCCATCAGACGTGTCTGTCTTATTAAATTCTAGTAACCCATAGTTATTTTAATCTAGGGTTATATGTAAATTAGAGCTCATTCTTTTATTATGTACTTAGTAGCCCATTCTCGATTTCAATTAAATACATGCTATTATATTTAAATTGTGCCCACGAGAATGATATATTTGTTAGTGTGTAATTTTTAGAGGGCAAATTAAGAGAATTTACTGGGTTTAAAAATATGAATTTAATAATTTTGCTCACCAATTCGAAGTTTTCTTCGTTCACAGGCGGAGGTTCTTTTTTCACCATGGTCAATTTTGGTGAATCGATTAAGATTTCTTCGATTGGGACCGGAAAGGTCTTCATGTTGCAAAATACCATGAAAGTATGAGAATTAAAAAAAAAGTTCGACACACTTAATTTGACTTAATACACTTAGCTACTCAAATATGCATGAGATTTCTGTCAAAAACTACAATTGTAGGAGGATTATAACCTATAACTAAGCGAAAACTACAAGAACTTGGAAATAAACTTTATTGATCGAACGAATAAAACTGTATGTGTATAAGAAATCGCTGTAATAAGTAGTTGTTTGTAGTCGTAGTAAAGTACATTCGTGAAATAGCCAAATATGTAGACCGAGTAGCGCTCTAAACGATTTCCTTACACATTTCTTGCACAAATCGTGTATATTATGTAAACGTGTATCTAGAGCCTACCTACTTTAAGTAAATCTAAAACTTACATCACTTATTTTATTAGTATTGCCCATTTCCATTGGTAGTTTTGCAAATAATGTTCTCTGAAGCTGTACAAAGACGCACAAAGTGAGACTGGAGAATTCAAGCTCACTTTTCACGAATCTCATGGGGAAGACTAAAGTGAGACACCATTGCATTGCATAATACCATTATTGCTATAGCATTCTAGCATCTTATGACGGTATGTGCAGAAACTTCTTCTGGGCAATAAGAGTTGGAAAATATCCATACAAATGCAAATCCCCATAAAATGTTTACAAGGATTAGGGATGCAAAACATTAAGTGATGCATCTGTCATGTAATAATAATAGCCATTCATGCACGCAAACCCCACATCCATATTTTCAGCATTTGCTTATTGGAACTTACAGAAAATTGTGCACAGTAGGTAAATATAAAAACTTGCATAGAAGGTACCTTAAATGCCAACGTGAAACTGGCTGAACTTGTTCTACTTACAGACTGCACATGTAACCCCTGTCAATGTTATGGCAGTACATGTGTACTCACTTATATAATTCGTAAGGAAAGATTGTATATACACTTTGTTCATTAACCACTAAAGGTAAACAGTTAGCAAGTAAATTCAAAGGACGATTATTACGCGAAAGGGATATTAAATACACACACGTCTCATTTGAACTCAACATTGAACCTATAAGCCTTGGTCTAACCTAGCTGTTGAAAAGTGAGGATTTTCTAGAAGTGGTTCGTAAACACATTGTCTTACTTTATAATGTTAAATGCTACTATAAATGATAAAGCACAGCATTAGTACAGATTGATACTTATTGCGGCTGTATAATTTTCTTGGAGATTTGATAAGGTGAGCTAGCCTCATTGCCTTCCATAAAACGTGTGTAGTTTTTTTAACATGATAGATTGAGTTGTAGATAACAGGAAAATGTAGACTGACTGTATGTAGTTTAACAAAAGTTTTAATAATTCAATGATACGTATGTATTAATACATAATATTCTAGTAAACTCTGTCACGCTTAAGGCATTAAGACATTAGCAGCGTAATACATGTTGTGTTTTATTCAGCTCAGCACGCACGGTATCAGTTTCATTTGTCATGTATTTTTACCCTGATTGGCACTTAAAATAACATTTATTGCTTTACATTTTTTTCTCTGCTGTATTTCAGGAGAACATTAATTTGCTGTACTATTTTAATTAAAACCTGACCTATTCCACTTAATTATATGTTAATAATAAAATTAATAAGTCCCTTCCCTGCTATAACTTGGGTGTACATATACCATGAATCTAATGCACAGTAACAAAGTATAATTATTAATCACTGTGTACGCATTTTCGATTATAAAATGATTTCTTGCATAATTTTTAATTGTTCCATTTTGCAATAATTAGATTCAAAAATACCAACTTCATCAGTACTGAGAATTGAAATTACGTACATACGGAATTAATAAGATATGGGAAGGAGCTGAAGGATAATTTGTTGTTGTTTAATAAATTTTTAAGCATTATTATACGTAAATTAAAAGGTCAGTTTTTAGTAATACATTCTCCCAATTTCTGTGCTGACCTCAACAGCTTGTTTGCGCGTTGCTTGCAGGTAGATTGTAAACAAGTAAGTGGAAAGATGTGAATGAAAGGTTATTGACTAGGCCATATACCATAATATTTGTTTTGAGAATACATACCTTGATTTTACAATGCATGCAAAAAATTGTCTTAAGGAGCAGCTAACAGCCATAGCACACGCATGTCACACTTGTCATAGTGTGAATTTATATTTCAGCATTGATATTGATATATTTTTATGTTTTGCAGGTTTTTGTTACTTGAAATTTTTTTGAATGCATTCCAGATTTGTAGATAAGACTAGTACGAATACCTTGCGAGTGACAATATTTTATCATGCTTATGTAATACCTACTCTGTGTAATTAAATTACCATAATATTCGTAGTTCGTATAGCTCAAAGGATTAATAAATGTTGCTTTGAATTTATTTACATGAGACACCGTCGCCAGAGATGAAGGAGGAAAATTAACAAGATGAGCTTGAAGCATGCAAGGCTAACTGGCTACAATCCTGTTGTAAATATCATTCACGAACATGTTATACACACTCTCGAGTCACAGTCAACCTTCCTCATCTTTTCTGTCAATATGCATTCATCTCGTACACATTACACGTAGTGCTGAACAAAGGAAATTTTTGTGACCATTTTACAATTTAAAGAAATACATTCGATATAAACTAAATAAACTTACCTGTTTTAAAATCAATTTCATAATTAAGTTTTATTACAGTCGATTTTAGTAAATGAGGATTAACTTTTTGATTGGAACAGTAAGATCTGGGATGATTTACAAACTGTTATTGGATTTCGGAAAAACCGAATCGTTTATATCATTGCTTTAACAATCTTCACCGCAGTAATTACATATTATAACATTCACTACCA